>BPLR01006577.1:0-197309 GCA_021605095.1 Caerostris extrusa
TTACGTATTGCTGAATGACAAATATGAATAATAATAAGAATATAATCAACTGTTCAAGACCTAATAAAAAGGTTTCTGTAATTAATTGAAAATTCAATCAATATTAAATATTACATATCCATGAGAAATCTTTTACGCTCAAATGTAATTTTTGATCGTAAGAAAAAGTCACCATAATCTACAATCTACATCGAAATAATTAGCGTGAATTTAAATTGCTTATTAAAAAGTGAAAATATTATACCAATTCAATATAAAGAAGACGCTTCGCTAATATTTTAAACCATCAAAGAAATGTAAATTAAAATATCTAATTGAAGCTGTGGTCAAAGCTGGCAGTCATGAATAGAATATTTAATTCACAGTTTGAAGAATATATTTTCACACCTTTTCAGATATTTAAATTTGTTTCAAACATTTATAATTAAACGAAATACTCGTAATAATTAACGCATAAAAATTACCCTTTTGAACCGAACTAAATTAATTTTGGGCACAAGTCTGAAAATTTCCGTGTTTTCAATATTTTCTCGAAAATGTAAATGCAAGAGGCAGTAGTGTAATTAATCTATTATATTACTTTTTATATTAAATATATGAAAATAAAGTTCAAAAGCTACTATTTAAAAGCTTGGTAAATTGAATTATTTTAAAAACATGACTTTTAAAAGAAATAGTAGTTCTTTCTTTCGTATTTTAATTAATTTCTAATCATATTAATCACAACAAAGATTTTAGATGAGCTTTATTTAATTAGAATGAAGTGTTTCAAGCTAATCCCAATTAAATATAGTTGTAGTAAATGAATTTAATTTTAATAAAAGTAGTTCTCATGGAAACAAATATTAATTTATTGAATTTTTTTTTTTTTATCCTAATCAGCTTCGAGAGATACAAATTAAAAGTAATAATAGAAAATCGCTCTCTTTAAATAAAATTTATTCATTTTAACTATAATTTCAGGAGTTAGATAAATGTTTATAGAAAACATTTAAATATTTTTAAAAATATATTTCAAATATCAATTTATTTTAAAGTGATATCAAAAAATATATTTTTGTTAAATGGTGTTTTACAATATGATTTAATTCAAAATCGAATGAAAAAAATATTTTATAATATCGCAATTATTTATCTTAGAATAAAATCATCACAAATATATTCGTAAAATATTTTTTTTAGGGTTGACAATTTAAATTTAGGGACACAAAAACGACATCCAAATTTTCTTGCAAAGTTAATATAAAATTAATCAAAACATTATAATTTTAGCAATTAAACTGTGTTGAAATAATTATCAGATTATATGGATTTTTATATTCTAATCAATTCAGAGAGATAAAAATTAAAAAAGTAATGATAGAGATTGTTTTTAGAAAACATTTAAACATATTTAAATATATTTTTCAAATTTCAATTTATTTTAAATTTATTTCAAAAATCTTTTTTAAATGGTGTATACTATTTGATTTAATTAAAAACCGAAAGGAAAAAAATATTTTATAATTTCGTAATTATTTATCTTGGAATAAAATTATCATAACATATAAATGTAAAATATTTAGTTGGCAATTAAAATTTAGGGACACAAACACACAATACCAAACTTTCCTTCAATGTTAATATAAAATTAATCAAAACTCTAAAATTTTAGCAATTAAACTGTATTGAAATAATTATAGATCCTCTTAATCATTATTCTCTAAAACCTTTTACCACGACAGCAAGCTGTGTTTAAATCAAAAGGAAAATGTCACATTTCTTTGCTTGAACATTGCTCCTACTGCTGATAAACGATAAATAAATGCCTTATGAATGATTTATATTTATGCTAAAGAAACCATCTGTTTTGAATCCTTTCTTCCTGGATAATATGCCTTTATCCATCAGTGAGTATATTTTGAAGAGATAAACTTGTGATGTAACTTGTTGAAATTTAAATAAGCTAGTGCATTCCTTGCAGAAGTTTATTTAAAATAAGTGTTAGAAAATTGTGTAAAGGCTTTAATACCAAGTCAGATATTTTAAAAGTAAATTAGGATATATTGAATTAGGATATATATCAGGGTTTATAAAAGCAACTTCTATTCAACACGTGTATATATTTCGAATATACACAGATGAAAAATTCAAAAACTTTTTGATTTGGTAATTCATCTAATATATCTATCTAATATATATATATATATATGTTTATTTAAAATATTGTCTTACAATTATCAGTTTCAAATAATTATAAGTTATTCTCGAATTACTTGATCTATTTATTGAATCGTGTTATTAGAAATATCCAATATATACATTAGATTTTATTCAATGGAAAAATGTTTCTTTTTTAAAGAAAAGCAATGAATTTCTTAGGTTTCTATTGGAAAATAAAACTAAACAAAAAAAATTATATTCAAAAAATGAATGAAACACAAACTCGCCAACTTGTTTTACTATGTATATTTGTAATTAAAAATTGAAAACATTTTCATATAATGATCTAAAACAAATTAGCATCAAAATCAATTTCATATTTCTCTTGTTCATAATCTGAATTCAAACAAGGTTACTACCGGTAAAAGTAAATGATAGTATATATTTATACATATCTGTATGTTATTAACAATACAAAAATTAACCAAATGCAAAAATTATTCGTAGAAATGAATTAGAAATTATATAACCATTTCTGAAGTTTTCACATGCTTACAGCGTTAAAGAATTTCAAATTCTCTTACATGTTTTTGCTAATGGGATTAAAAAGTAATATAAATCCATAAGACAGAACACTATGGTTCTCTTATTTAAAAACAAATTAATGCATAAATTGGATTAAATTGTTAAGTATTATAATTTTCTGTAAACTGGTCTTACAATCTATTTATCTCTGCATATTTATTACAATATATTAATCAATACATTTTACTAATATATTTATCTCAAACTATTGGCAACAATGATTGACTCAACTTATGAACTTCAGACCAAGTCTCTAATCAATGGTTTATTATTATTATTATTTATTTTTTGCTGTTACGAAAAAAATATTTGCATAATTTTGAATAGTTATAAATAAATGGGTAAAAATATCTTTTTTGATATCAGTTAGCATGTAACTTTTTTAAATCTGGAATAAAAAAAAAAAAAAATTATATTTGTACGAGTTTAGAAATATCATTTTCTGAATAACTTGGGAAGTAACTATATCCTTTGCCTTAGTCTTAAAATAATTATTCGACCTATTTAACGAACAAACTTTTAAAATATGATAATTAGAAAATTTTTGGATGGTCGAGTTTTCATTAAAATGTCCAAATATTGATCGATATTCGCATGCTGGAGCTCTTAAAAATTTTACCTTTCTTAAATTTGTAATTAAAGAATTTTCTTGATTAGCGTAGTTGGTTGTCGAGTTTTTTTAGGATAGATTTACGGATGAAAGCAGTTGTGTGCATACATGCGGAATACCTGTCTGATGTTGCTTTGCGTGAAAGTAGAGGATGTTAAATAAAATTAGCATATTGATTTGTCAAAGGTACGTTGCTATTACGCATGGAAATAACCTGGAATTACCATTCCCAGGTTTATTTCATTTCATTTTGAAGGAAAAGGACAACGAATAATTATTCCTGACAAATTTACCCTTTTTTTGTCAAGTTATGTTTGCGTTGCTCCTTTTTGAATAATGTGCAACAGTAATATTATTAACTTTTTATACTTTGAAACTTATTATGAATCTCATTAATATTTGATCCTTTTCAAATGCAGTATTTATAAAAAATAAATTCGTCTTACGTATACAGTTAATTAATCAAATATTATAAAAATCCTACATGTTACGGTTCAGATTAATATCGAATTGAAAATCAAAACTGAGATATTTTAAATTAAAGAAATATAGTTAAAAATTTAGAAATACTAAATATGCTTGCATTTTATAGAATATTCAAATTTTTTTGTTAAGGTATGTTTACGTTGCTCCTTTTTCAATAATATGCAACAGTAATATTATTAACTTTTATACTTCGAAACTTATTATGAATCTCATTAATATTTGATCCTTTTCAAATGCAGTATTTATAAAAAACAACAAATTTGTCTTACGTATACAGTTAGTTAATCAAATATTATAAAAATCCTACATTTTATAGTTCAAATTAATATCGAATTGAAAATCGAAACTGCGATATAAACTAAAAAAATATATTTAAAAATTTATAAACACTAAATATGCTTGGATTTTTATAAAATAACCAAAATATTTTGAAATCCAAAACAAATCTTTAAATATTTCAAATTTAAATAAACCAATAAATTTGTAAAGTAGAAATTCAGTAATTTACAGTGCTATACTGAGAATTATAATGATAATACTAACACTTTCAATAATTTTAACTAACTTTTTAAAAAAATTTTGAAGCTCAATGTTTATTTTACAGGAAACTAAAGACAGCAAAATACACGAAATATATGAAAAAGAGTTATGTAAAGAGAATTATTTAGTAGCATGGGGAATGCAAAAATTTGAATTGTCTGTATTTTGAAAGAATACGCACAGGATCATTATATGGTTATACATATTTATTTAAATTTCACACAGGCACATAAATAAAACTAATGAAAATCTAAATTCATTAACATATTTATTTACTTTTATAAGGACTATATAGTGTAAATATATATAAAAAATATTAACACCAAAATTTATTCTGAAATACAATTGAATAGCAGTACAATACAAGCAATATATAATTTCGGTTACGAAAGTTTTGCAAAGAAAGACAATATTTTCAAATCACATTTTTTATAATAATACATACTATAATTATATAAAATATTACATTTCGTTAGATTAAGCGTACAGCTTTTACATAAATTTTTTATCTTGAACGTTTTCTTCTTGCGACATGTTAAGTCAATGAAATATAGAATTATGTCACTGATTTATAATAAGTAAATGCTAAGTATCCTATAGCATTATTTAAGATTAATAAAATTTGTAAAATGAAAAAAAGCAATTTAAAAATCTAATTTTTCTAATCAAATACTGGACAAAGTAAGTTTAAAAAGCAATAATTTTGAAAACAGTAAATCAAAATGATGTTTCAATAAATGCTGTAAAGATAATCCTATTTACAGTTTAAAAATTCACATTACCTGTCAACAAGAGCAATATGCAATGATTAATCGACATCATTTGAGACACTATATTTTACGTGAATATCAACTGACAAAATCTTGCCAAAATGTTTCATCAAAAGAGTACCATTCAGGTAAGGAAATTAAAATTAAAAATTTGCAAGTTAAAATAAAATTGAAGTGAAAATAAATTCTGATCAAATTAGATGACTGTAAAGTCCAAAATCCCTTTTTATACAAAAACAGGAAACAAAATTAATTTTTTTGAAATGAGAAATACTCTAGTACGCAGTATACATTGAATATTTATCTGGTAAATTGCGTTATACATATAAACATGTAGTCCATTCTTAAAGTATTTGAAAGTCAAAGGTCAATTCACTTTATAAGTTTAGATTAGAGGTGTGAAATATTTAATTTAAAACTGCTGTATTATAATGATGTCTACTTTTGGTAGATTATATAAGCTCAAGCTTAGAATTATTATAAAATTCCAGTTTATAGTTTCCAAAAGAAGGAATTTTATATTAATATATGTTAAATTTCATATTGCAGAATAATAATTTGTTATATGAAGGCAGATGGATTTCCATAATGAATGCATCTTGGAAATCCTTTGGAGATATATTGTAAATTTATGTTCTTTTAATAATTGAATTTATTTCCAATTTCTTTCCAAGGATATTTCCTTATTTTTAAACTAATTATATCTATGCATGAAGTAATTTCCATTGAAAATCACATGAACAATAAAATTATTCGTATTCAATATTCAATGTTATTAAAAACTTGCGAATTGAATAATTGAATTAATGATGTGCCGTTTTACTATCCCGAACTCTTTTATCATTTAGTATCAAAAGTATTTTTCGTAAAATGTTTCGCTGCTTTCTATTTTTAATTTACCAAATAAGACATTTTAATCTTTAAAAAGCAGTGTCAAGTTATTTAAAAATCTAAAAAATGTGTTGCCATTTGTTTTGGGGAGTATAATAACATAGAAGAATAGAAAATGTCTATATAGAAAAATATGAAATGTCTTAAGGCGACATTTAGAACAACTTTTTTCATCATATTTATTTATCTTTCGGAATCTATATTATCGAGTTTAAAATTTGAAGTATGGGTTCTTGGGCTTGGTCGAGGACTTGGTTGCTGTCTACCAAGTGGTATAATAAACAACGAAATTTGAAGTATGGATTCTTGGACTTGGTCTAGATGTTGCTGTCTACCAAGTGGTATAATAAACAACGAAATTTGAAGTATGGGTTCTTGGACTTGGTCGAGATGTTGCTGTCTACCAAGTGGTATAATAAACAACGAAATTTGAAGTATGGGTTTTTGGACTTGGTCGAGATGTTGCTGTCTACCAAGTGGTATAATAAACAACGAAATTTGAAGTATGGGTTCTTGTACTTGGTCTAGATGTTGCTGTCTACCAAGTGGGATAAGAAACAACAAAATTTGAAGTAGGGATTTTATACTGAGCGTCATTTTCCAGACACATTTCATTCTAGTTCTTTTCATTATTCATTTTCATTATTATGTTATTTCAGTTTTTTCATAGTTTCCTCATTCTAGTTTAGTATACAATTATTTTTGATCCATCCTCTTTGAATTCTTTTGGAAGTTGCTTAATATTTTTAATCAATATTTTTTTGCAACCATCTTTAATAATACTTCTCCAAGAAAGCCAGATTCTTCTATCTTCATAAATGAGAAACATCCTCTTCGCAATCAATGATGAATCTTATGATACCTGTAACAAAAAGTTTTTATTAGTACGACAAAGAAGTTGAGATGATAGCTATGAAACACATAAAAATATCAAAAAGAATAAAAATGTTTAACTTACCTAACTTACAATACGTTGTTATAAGCGCCAATCACTTGGATCCATTTAGAAAGACTTGAATACGCTTTTTGAAATCTTGAATTATAAAATCCTCCTCTTACCTTTCCCCCATTTTTGTCTGTGTCTGAAATTATTCATGTAATTACATGATTTTCCATGTTTTAATGCACTATAATGAACTTTATAAAAAGTTTCAAACTCTTTTACAACATTTGCTTACATTATGGAAACGCAAGTGCCTATAAAGCAAAAAAAAAAAAAAAAAAAAAAAAAAAAGGAATCGAGTGAAAATATTTATTTTTCTCTACAAGAAAACCATCAAATAACTCGGTTTCGTTTTCGCTCAGTTATTTAATTCGTAACGGGTCAACAGTATTTACAAATGTAGTAAAAGTAAATTTATGCAAGAAAAGG
Organism: Caerostris extrusa; assembly: GCA_021605095.1. Taxonomy (NCBI): domain Eukaryota; kingdom Metazoa; phylum Arthropoda; class Arachnida; order Araneae; family Araneidae; genus Caerostris; species Caerostris extrusa. Next base: position 7,397 of record BPLR01006577.1, read on the forward strand.
TAAAAAGTGATCGAATTCCTGCTTTTACATCGAATCTAAAATGGTAGTCTACAGTAATCACTTTTTATATCTATTTTCATAGTGCATATGTCTAATCTTACCTACTTGGAATTAAGAATGGATTGCTGGTTTTTTTTTGATGAATAAAAGCAGGAATTTTAAATAAATAAAAATGACAAAATAAAACTTACCGGGGCTATGGGGAAGACTCCCTTGCGTAACTGCTGGAATAAAAATTCCGTAAGTCATACGGTAAAAATACTCAAAATACATAATTTATAAATAGTGTATATAAAAAATACGCATAATTAATATTAATATTATATAATGTGATGTATAATATGGAATGTATAATATATGTGTATATATATATAGTGTGAGGAAATTATAATATAATATGTGATATATATATATATATAATATATATATATATATATATATATATATATAATGAGAAAAATTAGTTCTATTTTTAATTTTATTTATAACCATAAACATATTTTTTCACAGTACCCAAAACATGTTGAGTTATTTTGCATTTTAAATGTATTGAATTAATAGCAATTAAATTTAACTGTAAATATTGTTAATTTTTATTATTTAAAGTTTGTGATAGCATCACATAATAAAAATCGTGTGAGATTCTGTTACTGCTTTACGCTATACACTCCTTTTATATAAATCGTAAAAGAAAACTGTTTTTTATGTATTAATTTTTGCCATTTAATTTTTTTTATTTGCTAATAAGATTTGGATTTGTAATTTAAAATTAACTACAGTTACTAACTTTCTTATTTAACTGTTTTGGAAAGAAATTAACTAGTATTGCTGGTTAACAGCATGAGAATTGATTAACAGAGGATAATGTTTTTCCGAATAAGAAACTCATGGCTTCAGATAATTGCATTTTATTATGATAAAAAGACATTTAAAGTACATTACTTAAGGATTTTTATAATTTGCATTAGAGTTTATGAATATAATTTAATTCTTTACATATTGAAGTAATGAAAGACCGTTGAATTTCTTATAAACATAAAGATTAAGTCTTTATATGAAAATATTATGTGTGTGGTAATTAATGTATATGTGTGTGGTAATTAATGTATATGTGTGTGGTAATTAATTACAAATAAGAATATTAAAATAAGAGTAAAATTTATACATATAATTTAATCACAATTTCTGTTAATGGTGCATCTATTAAAAGTTGCATAAAAGAAGTGTAATTCAAATTCAAACTAACAAATAAAAGTTAATGAAAATGTAAGTGCAATAACGGAATAATAAATAACAAGCAAGAAAAATGAAGAAAGTGAAAATTGCAATTAATTCAGTTCCCATACACAACTATCGAAACATGTCATCATTCAATACATTCCATAAACAGTGCAAAAAATAAAAATTGAACTAGTTGCAATAAAACATGCATCAAAACTTGGCAAGTTGTCGTTTTATATCGAGTTTAGTATATTAAATAGATCTAAAATGAAGTTCACTAGTATTTATATTTTAATATAAAATAATTTTCATTCAAAGTTCTGCAGTTTAAGATAAAAATTCTATTTAATTCATAGAATAAAATAGAATTCATAGAATTGTATCTATTTCATAGAATTTTCATATTATACATTCTGAGTTAACTTCCCTCGTTATATAATTGTCATATTTTTTAAAACGGAGCTGTTTCCATAACAATCAGAATAATTAAGTTTCTTGCGTTGAAATTTAATTTGTTACACATATTGAAACATTTTCATAAATGAAAATGCCATTGATAATAACATATACAAATAATTAAGCTTTTAAAAATTTTAGTTAATTTGAAAATGAAAAAGAACGAATATATTCGTTAATTCTCGGAAAATTTAATCTGTTTATCATGACTACATTACTTAAAGAATTTAAAACATCTTAGAACCCCATTTCAATCACGTATTTATTGAGTTATAAATATTTAAAAATTAGAATAACAATCAGATGATTCTTTGAAATTGAAATCTGTAGTTCTCTTTTGATTTTCTGAAGTGCAAATAGTACTCAAGTCTCTACAGATCTCTAACAGACTTCTAAAGTGTTTACATACATGGCATTTAAGTTATCTAATTTTATAATAACTTTATTAATAGTGAACGTATTTCATGTGTATTAAAAACAAGATCCTACGACAGTATTATATGTGCTATAAATTAGTCAATTTAACGGTTTAAATATAACCATTTGAAATTTTACACTGTCATAGCTATTGTTATTAATTAATTATCTGTGTGGGTAATGTCTGGTTCTCATAGTGAGTTACACAAATGTATGAGATCCCACAAGAAATTTTCAAATAAATGCTTGCTGCATGTCTTTTTTTAATTAGCCTTATGTTTAACCTATATATAATTCAGTTGAATTAATCTGAAAATCTTGAAAGCATTTCTGAAAATCTTGAAAGAAAAGAGTGTTCTTTCTTATTATGCACTCTACAAGACACTGCATGTATTGCAATTCTATTATCGCCCGAATATATGATGTGAAGTTATATACCAGATTAACAACAACATATCAGTATCACAATTTTTTTTTTTTAAGCCTTTAAACACGATATAAAGAATATAAAACTAGACCATTACGAAATATTAAATTTACATTTACTATCGACAGACTTTGATTGTTTCCCTATGCACTCCGAATCATAAAAAATTGTTTGATGACCTTCTATTAATAACATAATAATCAAAAATGGTAGCAGAATCCATAAAGGGAGCCTTTTAAAAGACCACCGAAGACAATAGCAAAATAAAATGAAGCAAATGATATTACAAAATACCATTAAAAGATAGGAAAAGATAAGAAAACGCATCGTAATGTGAAATTAATGCTCAAAATAAATAAATTTATTAAGAAATAACAAATAAAGATACTGAAGAAACAAGATGCTTCTTGAAAACAGATGCACTTTTAGGTACGCAGATGAAAATATGCAAAAAGAAAATATATATAAAAAACATATTTTTAAATTATTTTCAGCAGATAGGGACATTAGGATCATTTTTTCATTAATTTTTAATGCTTTCATTATTATTTTTCATTTATCTCTTGTAAATCCTATTAGATAACAGGAAATTATTTGACTTAACAACTTCAGGGAACGAACATTCTTCATCGTAATTAGCTTTGGTAGGTTAAGCACTAATAGAAAGGATTGTTAAGGAAACAAATATTTTTACTAAATTAACAGAAATAATATTGTATTCATAGAATCTACGTGTAAGTGTAATAATATTTTAATTTTTACATATTTACTTTTACTTCACATTATTGCAGGGAATTATGAAAATCGCTTTATTAAATAGGAATTCTTCTAACTGTTTAAAGTTGCTTATTGAAGTATTCAGTTATTAAAGAGGTAGAAAAAATCAAGTGGAGCAAGGTAGAGGAAAGAAGCAGAAGAATAAAGTTACAAGTAGTAAACAAGTAATATAAAATTTAATTAAGTAAGTCAATTCCTCCTTTTTTTTTTTCACTATATTGCAGAAAGTCCTTTATAAATAATTTTCATTCATTTTTTTCAGTTTATCTGGCGCCATCTATTGGTAGATATATGCAACTTAAATCTAAATAAAACTAAAATTAATTAATTAAATTTAATTACTGAATTAATATTTGAGAAAACTGTATTAGCATCAAGTGTCATCCACTACAAGTTCAAAAAATGTATTTGAACTTGAGTGAATGAATACAAAGTATTTTATGAATGATTGAAAATTTGAACAAGATATATATAGGGAGAGTGTGAGCTAATAGATGGAATTGAAAAAACATTTGAAAGTTTTGGTGCAAGACATCAAAATGCAATATCAATGCATCTAAAATTCCTTATGGAATGAATGTCAGAAAAGGACAATGGAACATTACAAATAATATTATTGAGGAAATTATCTTTCTAAGAAATAAAGAGACATATTAGTAATAGAAGATGAGTTTTGGATTAGACGGTGTAAACGAGGGAGATTTAATTTTAAATTCATAAGAATTAAAAAAAGAATAATAATAGAAATTTGTTGATTTAAATAGAAGGGATTATACAATAATCGAATTTAATAAAAAATTATTTTCTTAATATTATAGTTTATTTAATATCAGACTGAAAAAGAAAATTTTTTTAAATAAAATTATGTAATTATTAGTTAATTCATAAAAGTTCAATATTTCTATTTAACAATGACATGAGTGAGTTGAATGAACTAAAATCTATGTTCGCTGCAATGAAATGTATGCTTGTAGATTTCAGTGTTGTATGAACTTAAATAAATATTTTACATTTTTCTTATCAATTATACAATAAAGTTATTTCGTCAAGAAAAACTGATTTCCGCATGCGAGTAAGTCTACAACATCCCTTATTTGAAAAGATAAATGTCTTATTTTCTTGCCCTTCATCACTTCATCTTGCCCTTCATCATTTGCTAGTTCATCACGAGTTTTCAGTTTTCCCCCAACGCTTCTTGATCTTTCATTTTAAGAGAAATATCGGATAACGTTTGTAATGGACGTGAATGCGTATCAAAAATATCTACCCACATTTATATTTAAAAATATTTAAGATGTTGTTAAGAAAGAAAGTTATAAGACGATTTAAATGTATAAAGGTGTAGAGAATCATATGAAATTGATTCTCAATAAAAATTCATTTGAGTTTCCATAACGGGAAACCCTTCACCATGGGGAATTGATTTCATAGCAAATGGTATATTCACATACAACACTTTAGACTTTTCATCCATTGTGATCTACTAAGATGCTGAATCCTGCAGAAGCAGCAGTCTTTTAAACGATTAGTTTGTTCTTTTCAAATCATAGGAAGGGCAAATGAAGTTGTCATTTTTTATTTTGCCTCGCAGTTATATAGAAAGTTCCTTTGAACAAGAATTACAGTATATATGTGCGGGTCAAGGACTTGTCCTAATCTCCAATTTTGCATCCGAAATAAAGGTAATATTCACTTCTCACTAAAAGAGGGATAAAACACTTTTGGCTTCAAATTTTGCTTCTCCACACCCATAGCAGAAATTATTGGCAGAATTAAAGCACGCGGCATCGCATCTGTAAAAATATGACTGTGTTTAACTAAAAGCAAAAATTTCCGGCAATCATTTCATTCACAAACAAAACAGCGCGTACAAGTAACAACTATCACATTTTATATTTAACGCCAAGGCAGGGAACACATCCAATAGTCAGACTGACTGCGAACTAATTAGCTCCGAAGATTTTACACGACAGCAGTTATAAAGCTTTTTAAAAATTAATGTCTTGGGAGCCACTTATCTAAATCTTAGTTTTTCATTTATGAACAAATTTCATGTATATGTAATATACATTATTATTTCATTGTATATTCAATATAGAAGGCATATATTTTAAAGCATTTCTTTTTATAAACGTTGCTATGTAATTTAAAAACATTAAAATTTGAAATTATAATTAATAAATTTTCGTATTTCTTTTTCACATATATTTCAAGAAAATTGAGGGGACCGACTACATCCATATTTCCTAAACAACAATCAATTGCCATTTTTACTACCATTTTTGCGTTCAGTGCCCCAAAGCTAATAAGAAATTATGATTTTCATGTCTAGGTAAATTTGTTTGTCGAAATTGTTCGTAGGAAAATTTCCATGAAATTTTGTATTAGTAAGCCTAAAAAAGGCAGATGTCTGTCTTTTCTAAAAATGTGAAATTTTTGGCGACATTTATTTAAATGGAATCAATGATAATAATTTGAATCTTTGGCCCTTTTTGACAATACTCAAAAAAAAAGCAATTTTCTTATTTTCAGAAAAGTTAGGTACTTAACTTTAGGCTTATATGAATATTTTCTGCGTATTTTTGATAATTTACAACATGTCATTATCCAAAAGAATAGCATGAAAGTGTGTTTTTTAATTTGTCTTCTGAGTTCATTTGTTTACAAAATATTATTAATCACTTTAATCTTTGAAAATAATATACTTCTGCAATTTGTTTTTTCATCTATAAAAATGGTTTAATTATACTCAAAAATAAATTTTTTCTGAACAATCGAAATGTACAAAATTACCAAATGTTTTATTTTTCATACAATATTAATGTTTTCCTAGGATATTTTCTTGAAACTTCTCATTATTTTCATCGGTATGCTTGCTTAAAGTTTAAATTTATCTTTTCTTCCCAAAATGATAAGATTCAGAAGAAAAATAGTCATGTTTTTCATTCAAATAACGTACAACTGTATGCAATAAATAGAGTATTCTGTTCGATATTAATTTAAACAACTAATTTGAATACTGTTTTAAAAATTACCATCTGAATTAAACAGCTTATCATTCGAAATCCATATTGAAAATTATGATGTAAACAAGAATTTTCAAGTATAATTATTGTGTATTTTTTAACCTAATGTGATACCCTAATATAGATCTCATACTTGTTTCAAAAAGTTTTGCAAAATGATTATTATTAAATTTTGTAAAAATTTTTATTATGATTTTTCTAAACATGCTTTAAAAATATAATGAAACTGCTTTCTAAGAAAAAAGCATCTTTCTGAAATCATCTTGCAAACAAAAAATGGTATACTGATAATATAAATATATATATTTAAAAGACTATTATGTTATGAAAAACGGAAAAGGCTGTAAAAATCTTTTAACAATTTATAAATTTCGAGAAACAATATATTAAATCGAATAATATCACAATAAAAAGTGTTTCAAGAAAAAGTAAGAAAAAATTTGTATTGTATGGAATATCACACATGCAGACCTTTTATAATTGCATAACAAGATCAAAGGCGGAAGAAAAGATTGTTTTTCAGATTTTTACTTCTAGCAAAAAAAAAAAAAAAAAAAAAAAACCTATTGCTATAAATATCTTCAGTTTCCAAATTCTATTCATCATTACACGTTTGTTTTTAACCTTTACAGCCCTCTGGTGCTAATTCTATCGAATAAAATTTGAATAAATTACGAAGTAAAAAGTGAAAGAATAATTCTTCTATAAATTCCTAAATAAGAGAATTATTGAAGAATGGAAAGCATTGGTTCTGAAACCCCATGGAAGTTTGCGAACTGATTGTCAAGATTTGATACATGGAAACAAACCTTATAATATAGCACATATATTTATATTGTATAAAAACTGCCCGAAGCAAATAAGTAGATTGGAACAAATTTTAACTGAGATTTATAATTATAATTCAAGCGAAATAATCATTTATCGAAATATTTACAGTATTGAATAATTATAAATACTTTGCCAATACTATATAAAATTGTAGCAATTACAAAAATAAATAACTTATTGGAAACAATTATTTATTTGTGTAATACCAAATGACACTCAATCTAAAATAATTTTAATACAGCACTTATAATTGCTTTACAATATACAGCAGTTTTTTAAACGCTGTTTAAAATTTGCGTAACATTTGCAAACATAACTCTTGTCATTTTTAAACTCATGTTGTACATATTTATTAAAGATAATGTTGTTTAATGGAATAAATTTCCACCGCATGTTTTGTATCGACATAATTTTTTTTTTATTTCTATGAAATATAGTCTAAAATTATAAATATCATCTACATCTGAATATTGTCTACCTTCTTCACAGCAACAAATAAATATCAGTATATGAAGAGAAGATATTGTGAAGCTTGAAAGGAGTTTGAAAGATCTTTCGACGAATCTTTCGATAATTTCGTTAAATAATTAAAATTGTTCTCGGAATGCCATAAAATCTTGATAAGTTTTCATACTAAACAGAACATTTTATTTCTTGCTTCTTATTGGAAATATTGTAAGAAAATATTTATTGAACAAAAATTCTGCGAACTTATATTTAAAAAAATTAAGTAAATTTAAAAAAAAAAAATCATTAGCACCTTGAAAATTTATTTAGTGCTGTATTGGAATCTCAAATATTCAAAAGAACTAATTAAAAATGATTTTACGACTTTAAAGTTAATATAAAGCACATCTTGAATATTGTAAAATATGATTTAGGGTTATCAATACATATTATAATATTTAGTGGAAAGAATTAATTTAGATTTTACAATAGTAAGACACGATGATAATAAAGTCAATTCTTGAAAGGAAAATAGCTCACAAATTACTATTTCAGTAATGATGCAAGATCTTTTTCATCTTAAGAGAACAAAATTATACGAATTCAAACACGGGCCATAATCAAATAGATTAACATTTCCTAAAAAGAAATTATAAATGATTGATAAAATTTTGAATTCAAGTCCAAGTTTTCTAGTTCAATAATTACACTAGAAAATGAATAATAGAGTTGTACATAATATCACCTCAAAATTTATTACAAATATAGTTTGGCATAATTTATTTTATTGATTTAATTACTCTTTAACCTTAGCGCCCTCTATCTTTCCCACTTAAAATAAATGGCTAAATAAAAAAGAATTCCAAAACTTGGATGAGAAACGTTCTTAAACAATATAGTAATAACAAAGTTTTGCAAGCCATTATTTAAGAAAAATTTTACCCCTCAAACTCTGATAACTTCGAAAGGACATTTCACATTTAATTGGTAAAATATTTGATGGTGAAAAGTCTTTTACCGTATTTGTTTTTACTAAAATAAGTGAGTTTTTAATATGAAAATGTTTAAGTATTTCAAACATAAGGATATTTAAATATATATATTTTAAAAATATAATATTGGTCACATATATATGTACATAAGACAAATATTCGTAAGAAAACATATTACAATCATAGCATTATTTTATTATTACATTTATCTATTGATAAACATTAGAAAAATTATGTTTGAAATTTTAGAAATATTTCTAGTCACAATATCTAACGATCACTCTGGCCTGAAATGACAGAAATAGAATGTATTGATATAATAATTGATTTAATAAATTTATTTTTTAAAAACTAAAGTTATGGGTTATTATTTCAAAAGAAATATTAATATGTAAGAGATTTATATGCTCTAAAAACTGTTAAATAAGATTACAATGGCCATATAAAAGCTCATGGCTGAAGGGAAAAATTTATATATTATTGACAAAAATATAACGTTATTGGCTATATTTACTTACTGTACTGTTAGCTTATTATATTATCGATAAATCAGATATATTTACTAAAGAAGGAAAAAAAGTGTATTGTACGTGTATACAATAAAAAAAAAAATATTTCCTTAAATTTAAAGAGCAAACTTTTCCAATATTTCTTTCGGTTTAAGTTAAAGAAGTTTTGCAAAACCAAACTTAAATATTCTAACAAACACAACTTTATCAAAAACAGCTCTTTTCCAACAATTTTAATATCGATATAATATTTTATTTTACCTTTATTTTATTGGACTAATTCACTAAAAGCACATTAGGTGAAGTTAATAATTCACGGATGTGATTTTTTTTTTTAATTTTATGAATTTAAATATAAAAAAAATTAAAGCAACATCACTTAAAGTAATGAACAACGTTTCAGTAAAAAGAAGTAAAAATTTAATCATTAAATGAAATAAAAAAATTCAAAAGTTTAAAAAATTCAAGTAAGCAATTGTGAATAAAAATAACAAAAAAAAAATGTTAAAATTTTTTTTATAATTATTTGAATTTGAATTAAATTGGTTACATTAAAAAGATTTGAATATGAACTGCAAATTGTATTCATTGGATATTTGGTACTTTTAATTTCTCAAAGTTTTCATTATTTAAAAAAATACCAATCTAGTTCTACTGAAATTTGCTATAAAAAGAAATTTTATTATATCCACCTAGGAGTGAAAACGGTAGGTACCAAACTCAGATAATTTTGAAAAAATAGAACACAGTTATGTTTCTTAAGAGTTACTAAATATGTTGCATTATTTAAATAAATTTGCATGCAATTTGAACAGATGCAAGAAGTTAAATTATAATTAATTAGCTAATTTATTGCACAAAATGCTGTAAAAGTTATCTTTCAAATGTGTGATTGTTTATGTATGATTCAAATTGACCTTCATTAACTCGTTCTTTTAAACAAATATATATATATATATATATATATATTATTGATTGATTTATATTCACACTAGAACCAAGCCAGTAGAATTTGTCTTCAGTATTTGGAAACAAATGTAGTGATTAGATGAAAGGAAAATAAAAAAATTCTGTTGATTGATTAAGATATTTATCAAATTTTCAGAATGCAGCTTTCATACTTGATTCTTTATGTTCTACGATTTCCGACAGGAATTCAATATCTTTACATATACATGCAAACTCTTTCTTAAAGATTGGCAGAGGCCTTTTGTAATAACTGCTTCAGCAGAAATTTTCAATTTTAATAATAACATTGTTGTCAAATATATCTGTTTTTTGGAATAGTAGAATACTGGGTTTAGTGATTAATTTTATTTTTATTTAAACAATAATAGTTATAAAATGAGAATTCGGAGATATGTTTGAATCTTACTTGTACAGATGGTATTGATACAGCATATGAAAAGGAAAACATAGTTTAAAGGATTATTATCAGCTGATTCTTCTTACGAGGCAGATAAGGTGCAATAGTCATATATCAATACCTTGATGAGGTACAGTTAACATAACATAAACTACCAATATTAAGTGTGGCCATCAAGTTAACGCACATTCACAAAACTAAGGCTGTTTGCCAACAGGGAAAAATTTTAAGATTCTAAAAACGTATTGGGCCCCTAAGCTTGAAAATGTTTTTCTCATCTTTTTAAATGAGGATTAATTGTAAATTTGACTGATGTCAATCAATGACGATGTCTTAGAATGACGTGTGACTGTTTATGGATAGTATTCTATAAAGAATTTCTGATTATATCATCTTTAGTTTTTTTAATTCACATTCAGTGAATCAAATTCAAGAAATTTTTTTTTTTTTGATGATATGGGGATGTAGCGGCATTTTATTTATATAAAACTATGCAACATTTTATTTTTTTGTAAATAATCTGTCATAAAATTCTTCTCATTCTTTTCTGTTTGAGATTCTATGTTTTCAATATATAGTTGCATTTTTGATAAGCCAAATTGGCAACATTTTATTAGCAACATTTTATTTATGTAAAAAAACACAACATTTTATTTTTTTGTAAATCATTGATCATAAAATTCTTCTCATTCTTTTATGTTTGAGATACCATGTTTTTAATATGTATTGAAAACATGGTATGTATTTTTAGTAAGCCAAATTGGCCATCTATTTTAATATTCATGCCATATATTGCATGTATATAATTAGTGTATAACAAATTTATGTTGAAACAACTAAATATTTAATAAGAAAAAAGTAAAAGGGCTTATATTATTAACCAACCAGAAACTAGGAAATTATAGTGCCCCAGTTACTAGATACGTACATAATAGCACAGTGATAGCTACTCTGATGAATACAGAAGAGAATAGAGCTTATTGGAGAAAACTGATACTATATAAACCTACATAAAACTGTTGTATAAATTATATGCTTTGCCAATCGCAGTGCAAGTTAAATATATCACAAAACGTTTTAAGATTATTGCGCCAAGGAAGATTTAAATATTCATGATACAATTTCTACTGAAACTAGAGACATCAGGAAGAATGTCTCTGCTTAAATATACAGTATTGTATTCAGAAACGTTAAGAGACAGAAATTTAAGGCTTAATATAAAAATTTCAAGGATGTGGAATACAATAGATTAAGAGTAAAACTTTTAGGCATATTTTTATAAATTTGATTTATTTAGTTATATGTTAAATTACTTTTAAATAATCCAATATAAAATAAATTTAGAAATTTGTATCAAATAAAATATGGGAGTTTATTTTTCCTCTTAAATTATTTTAATTTCGCAAAAAAAATATATATTAACACTTACAGAAATAAGTGAAGAAACAGAAATTATTATCTTTCTATACAGTTAATCATTTAATGAGAAGAATTTACGATGGTTAAAATCTGATATAAGAATAGAATAAGTAATTTATTCAAATCCGAATATAATGCAGTTTTTAGAATTTTTAATCGAATTGCTTGGAAATTATTATTATCGATTATTTTTAATGTTAATAACTGTATTTTAACCAAGCCTTATTATTATAATAGTTTTTTGTCATCGCGTAAATTGGTAAAAAAATCATATAAACAATATTTAGCATTTATTTTGAAATTTAGAGTAAACTGATTTTCTTTTAAACAAAGTATTTTATATTTTGCTACTAAGTTTGTGGAAAAGTGTGAGAGAGATATCTTTGAGTAGTGATATGCTCTCATATTTTTTTTTTTTTTGATCAAGTTAAAATTTTTTTGGTTCAAATCTTTTCCCAAGTAATATAAATTTAAAAAATTAGCAGTGCCAATAAAACTAAATATTTATATTGAGGTGCAGTACAATGAAATTTTGATAACTTTATAATAATGCATCCTGACTATTCTAAGTCAAAAAACAATAAAAAAATTCTTGAAAATCTGTTTTTTATAATCTCAAAAATAATCAAATATTTTAGGTGAATATTTAATGAAAAAGTTTTCTTTACGAAATTGTAGAGTATTAGAAAATCCAGTTCATTTTAATAAGTAAATCAGTAATTCTTTAGGATTACTTATCAGGAAAAATAAACTGAAACTCAATGCATTTTGATAAATATAAAGATTGGATCTTTAAAAAGAAAAATGAAATCCAATCTATACTTATTCCAATAACTAATTTTAAAATGTGATATTTTTCCATTAATATATTATGTATCAAAACTGATTAAGTGTTCAAAGTCGGCAAATTTAATAGTTCCTTTCGAAAATCCATAATTTCGATGATCCCTCAAAGAACCAATAGAATTCTTAGAAAACTGAAATCTATCAAGAATTTTTCGTTTCTTAAAATGAAACATTAATTAATTTAAACTCACTTTTCGAAACTTCTGCCTCAGATAATTCAATAGAAATGACACTATTGACGGAAATATATGTGTTAATGAACTTTGCTAATATTAGCTGTTTCATAACTTAGGATAATGAATTTAACAAATAAGTGTAAAAGTTTTAGATAACTTTTAAAGTGCATGAAGTTACATTTCTTGAATGATTTAATTGAAAATCAATGTTAATTAAGATGTACATGGGTTTTAATTAATTATAAGTTAAGGTGATTTATTTCAATGTTTTAAAATAATATTATAATGAAAGTTGTCTGCAAAAAGCATACATCATAATTTAAGGCCAGAATGCAGTGGGAAATCAATAGTAATGCCAAACCAGTCATTAATAATAATATAATATTTTTTGATTTAAATGGCTTGGTATGTAGCCAATTATTTGGAACTGGAAAAGGTCGGTCCAATACCCGAAAAGCAGACTAAACCAAAAAGCATACATGTCTATTCCAGGAATAAACACATGTAATCTGTTGGTAGAAATATTTTTCACTGTGCTAATGGAGAAGAGTATAAATCATCAATAAGCTAATTTTTGTGAGTATGTTCGTTCTAGATGACAGCTGTAAAATTTGAATGCCATATAGCACATATATAGTAATGCCGAATCAACTACTACTGATCAGTCATTCTAGCGGCGCAAACCTTCAGGTCAAAGCATCCAGAAAAAGCGTTTCAATTTTTTAAAGTTTATAATAAAACTTAGAAATAGGTCAATAGAATCGATTGCAAACATTATTAAGTAATCACGAAATTCATACATAGAAAATTATACCATCGGTTGAACACAATAATTTTCATGAATTTTTTAAATGTCCCTAGGAAGGTATGATAGTTAAAATCTGCTAAGTTTGTGCAAGGCATACCTTCATAAATAGGATAAATATAATAAAATCCTACTTTCGAAAGAAAGAAAAGAAACTTCTCTGAGAAGTTTCAGGGATTTCTTCCTCTTTTATTCTTCATGGTTACAACTTTTTTCTCCACAGACTAAGCCAAAAAAGAGCTTGAACCTACTTCATACTGTTTCCTTTCGAAATACACTTTTCCTCTTGTTGTTTCTTTCCTAGAAGGATTTTACCCCCTTAGAAATGTTAGAAAAGTATACCAATTCAATTTCCCTTTTTTTTTCCCTTAGTAAACCAAGGTGTTTTCTATTGGAAAAAAATGACGGAGGAGGAATGTTTTACCAAAGAAAAAGTGTTGAAAAGAATAAAATACAGAAAGGGTTGGAGATATTCGGATTTGGGGACGTAAGGAAAGTCCCAAGAAGAAAATTTTAAGCTGAAAGACAAGAGATGCGTCTCTAAGAAAGATTTTCGGCCTCAAACTTTGAAATTTGTGGGAAAAAAGCATATTGTACTCATATTGGCTCAAAAATAATTCTTATTTCGCCAACTTTGAGGATGAGTTTTGATCTTTTATGAACTAAGATACTAGTGAAAAAAATTATATCTTTCACTTTTTATACTGAGCAATGCATTGTTGAAATGCATAATTAATCACTTTCTTATCAAGCGCAATTGTTTGATCAACATGTTCATAAAACTATCGGTAATAAGTTATTTTATATTTTACCTTCAGACATGCTACTTGACGTTAAATACGTTCAACATAAATGAAAAATATTTGAATTAGTTATAATAAAGATTTTTATAAACATTATTAAATCAGTTTAAAAATATTTTTGTTTTGACATCTTTTATAGTTGTACATCTTTTCTCAATATTTAATTTAATTTTCCATACACAATTTCGACTTTGTTGTAGTTTTTTTGGTATTTCTTTAAGAAAAACTACTACGTGTTAAATTCAGAATTCAAAATTCTTTTGACTATTTTAAAAGTTTAATTTATAAAAAACTTTGGTATAATATTTAAAGTAAAACAAACAATCTAAATGCTAAAACTCATTTTCGAATTAATGTTTCATTTTTTTATCTCAAAAGTCCCATACATTCTTTGGTATTTTAAAGTATAGAAATTATACATAATATCACGTAGTAATAATTTATTTTTCCACCCTTATTAATTAATTAAATCTTTAATCTAGGTTTTTTAAGTATATTTTCTGTTTCATAACAATTTTAATTTTGAAAAATATTTTTTAATCCATATTAGTTAATTAAATCTTTAATCTAGAGTTTCTAAGTTTATTTTCTGTAAAATACTAATTTCATATAGAAAAATATTTTTTTTTTTTATTAAAAATATCTAAACTTTCATAGTTTTTATATTTCAATGTTTTTTTTTTCAACATTTCAGGTTAAATATTTATAGCAAAATGCTTTTTTCATTATTTTTCTTTTGTTTCATTTTATAGTAAATAAAAAAAATCATTATATTATAATTTGCTAATAATCCTGCTCGTAAACGTATTAATAAGTCGTTCCTGTAAAAGTATTTAACTCATTAATTCTAATTTTAACATATAATGTTTTTACTTTCTGAAATATTCTATTTACTACTTATTAATCTGTAATTATGATCATTTTTTGATATTACGAGAAATATTTTATAATTTAATTTACATTTTAAAACTTTCTTTAAATGATTTTATATTTTATATATTAAGATATCATATTTTATATATTAAGATTATATATATTACGGTATAATAGTTTATATATGAAATTCAAATATTTTCGTAAAAGGACATTAAAAAGCAAAATTTTATTTGTTTTTTTTTTCTGAAACATTAATTATATTTTTACTTACATTCAATTAAAATTAGTATTAGTAATTTAATTTTTTTTAAGTGACGGAATTTTAATAAATAAAATAAAATTTAGATTATAAACATTGTTTATGAAGTTAAATAACAAAATGTTTGGATAAATAAATTATGATTTTATTAAAATTCAATTAACTTAATGGGTATTTTGAAAAATCTATTTAAGTTTTTGATTTTGAAAAATATGAAATCATCTTTTACATTTGTGGAATGTCTTAATAAAATTTATCAACAAATAAACTTTTCAATTTTTAATTTGGTTTTTTTTATCTATTATTTATAATTTATTAGTTTGGTTTAATAATCTATTGCAATTAGAAATTCTTATTAAAGATATTCATATTTATTAAGCATTTTATATAATTCTATAATTATAGGAAAATTACCAGTAGCCAATTTGTCTTAACCATTTTTGTTCCACTGAACCCTTTTGTCTGTGAGATAAAGATAATATTTTTTTTTTAAAATTCGTAAAATAAAATCGAAGTAATTCATTTATATTGAAAAAATTAAAAATAATGATGCAGTAATAATGTATGTGCTCTTCCTATGCACATAAAATAATTATCAAAATATACTATTAAGTACAAGATAATTTAAATTTTTATATTGAGGTTATTTTTTTTTTTGTGATAAAATAAATAATTTAATTTCTATTATTAACACAAATAGAACAAATAATGTTATTATTTAGTGCATATATTTATAAACAAATGCTTCATTTAATTAATGATCAGGGAAAATAAGAGTAATAATTTTTTTTTTCTTATCAACCTCATGGATTCCCAAGAGGTTCGTAGACTACTGGTTAAGAATAATCCATCCTTAAAGAAATAGTAGACGTGAAAACTCTGGTGAATCTTGTACTCAGTGCAAGAAGATCAGTCTAAAGCTGTGTAATTCTGCGAACATTGGTATTGGGATTAGGATTTAGCACACCATTCTCTTTCCACTTTTGTGATTACATCATCCATTGTATGATGATGCAATCATTACTACATGATTGCTATGCGTTTGTCTTCTTCCTATCTGAATATTGCATGATCTTGTTTCTTCGAATTTCATTATCATTTTCATCAGTCTGTTGACGTTAATTGGATCTTTACGAATCCTCTTCCAAGCTCGAAATCTCCGCAAGGCTTCTGGTACAGAATCACTGTTTTGGTAAAACAATTTCATCGGTAATGCTCATTCTTGAAGAGATAAAGCTATAACTCTTCGGAGAAGAAATGATTGGAATTGGGTCCCAGAAGAAATTTTAAGAGAGCTCACAGTAAGCTCCAGCACAGTGATTTCGTAAATTAGTACAGGTGCAAGTTTTTGCTTGAACAATGCCCTATAGTGATGATTTATGAAGTTTTTTTTTTTTGTTAACTTCCCATCCCCCATAATCTCATGGGATAAACTAAAAATATTGTCATAACTTGATGGATCATTTCTTGCAGCAACTCAGATTCGATGAACTTGTATCTTTTATAAATTCATCACTGAATTACATTTCCATATTGATAAGATGATAATAAAATCATTCAACAAAAACATAAAAGTTAAATGGAAATTTTGAAATACACAAGGTTTGCCCATATTTGCACATTTGTAATATATCTTTATTAATTACGCATATATATATCCTTTAAAAAATTCATACAACAAGAGAATAATGTACCCTCAGTATGATAAATATCATGCATTTTAATAATAATAAGAAGAAGAAGAAAACTCATAATTTAAATATATTTATGCTCATTACAGTAAATTGATGAAAAATAATTTTTAAATTGAATACTGTATTACCTCTTGCAATTTATTTTTCTTTCATTAAATTATAAAAAATGAATATGTGAAAAAATGGAACGAATAGAAAAATTCTTAAATTCTTTATTGCCTAATTGTATCAAAGTTCTATACGAAATTCCGTTGCTTATAAAGTATTACATATACACAACATTTTGAGAGCTTTGTAATTTTTGTCTTTTAAAAATGAAAAACAATAGAAAATATTTTTGCTGATGAGTATTTATTTCAATCATAAATATGCATTTCTCCTTTTATGACGTGAAACTAGTTTAAAATTGTTGAATTTTTAGTAATTTATTATAGATTGGTAACTACTTAAGGTTTATTTGCTTCCATAGAGTTACTAAATATTAATTTTGAAGGATAATCATGAAATTTGCTTTAGAATACAGTAATAAACTATGCTTAAATATATTTTATATAAATTGCAATTTAAAACAAACAAAATTTTTTTTTTTTTAAATTTTACCAGAATTTTCAACAAAATAAATATTTATTCTTTTAGAAGCAAAGCATCCAGAAAGATTTAATAATAATAATTTAATTAATTTAAACTTCTATAGGAGCATAAAGCATTAGATATATATAAGATTTAATAATAATATACATATTAATTTAAACTTCTATAGCAGCATTTACCAACCTATAACTTTATTATAAGTTGGTAAATGCTTCTCCAGAAGTTTATTTACTTCAGTAGAATTATTAAATATTAATTTTGAAGGTTAATCATAAAATTTTGCTTTAGAATACAGCAATAAGCAATATTTAACTATATTTTTTTATAATTTGTAAGTTAAAACAGATGATTTTTTTAAAGTTTCACCAGAATTTTCAACAAAATAAAGTTTTATCCTTTTAGAAGCAAAGCGCTCGAAAAATTTAATTATAGAAAATCATAAAATCAACTAAAAATGAATTTAGTTGTCTGAATTAGGTTAAATCATTATTGATTCCGTAACCAAATTACCAATCGAAGGAAATTCTAATTTTTATTTCATCTTCAAGTCACTTCGTTCCTCACAGAACTATTAAATAATAACGTTAAAATAATTTAACTTCCCGATGTTTAATTTCACTCACGGTTTCACAAATGTAGCTCGGTTAATAACTAGAATCGGTTTACTGTAATAGGATTGGTGATTGTCATCCATTTAAACTCTCGAAAATTTTAATAGGATTATATCAAGTGGCATTTTCGGTGAAAGATTCAATTTAGTTCGGAATCAAGCCTTGAAATAAACTCTGCAGAGACAGATACCATCGTGTATCGCAATTATTGCGTTTTGAATGCGGGTGAAATCGTTCACTAGCCTTTCAATTAATGCCTACTATATTTAGAGTGTTAATGAAAACTTGTTTTTAGGGCTTTAATACTAATATTAATACTTATGGTTGTTGACATTAATCTAAAGCAATATCAGGAAATCAGATAACGAATATCTCTCTCTTTTGCCTTCTATATAATCCACAATATAAAAATAAAATATTTGGAGTATTTATGATTGTAAAACGAAAAGGCGTTTTCTGCATTTCTTGTACATGTATTTGGTGCAAAAAAAAGTAATAATGAAAATACAACTAAGCAGTTCTTTCAGTTAAATAAAAATTGAAATTTTGATAGCAAAAAGTGAAATAAAAAAGGATTTAATAAAATAATTGCTTTTATATTTATTTTGTATACATTGCATCTATTTTATTTACTAATTATACATTTGAATAATGGTTTATTTGAATAATGATTTAAGATATAATATCTGGCATCAGTAAAAATTACATAGTTAATGTGCCTTTCAAATATTAGGCTATAAGAAAGAAATGTTACTTTTAAATGAATTAATATGTGATTAAATTTAAAATATATGTTTAATTTATTCCTTATAATTTTACACTCTATTATTACGTAGAGACATGAAATAATCGATTGCAGTGAAATTATATTTTATGTTCTGCATCTTTTACTTCGAATTATTTCTAAAATGTAATCATTTTAATTACATTCTTTTATTCTTAATAAAATTACTGTGATATTTATAGATCATATCCTCAAGTATCACCATCTTGTTTTTAAATGAAAAATTATTATATATTACAGTAGAAAAAACTTGATGTTTAGTTGTATTATAGCATAAAAAGTCTGACATAACATAGTTTATATTATTAGTTTATATAATTAAAAAGATAAAAGAGACGGAATGTTTGTTAATCTAAATTTTATATCATATTTAAATTCTCTGTGGTTACATTTAGTGAAAAATTATTATTATGATAATTAACTTAAAATGTAAAAACTAAAATGTTAAGGAATGTCCCACAGACAAACCAAATAATACAGAAATAAAATTAGAAACAGGCTATAATTTTGTTCATTTTGTTATTGTATCTGTATTAGACAGAACTTATTTTTAACTAAGTACTTTTTCTTAATAAAAGATCGTAATATTTCCATTATGCATGTCGAAATAACTAAATTAAAAACTTAAAATTTTCAAAATTAATTAAATCTTTATAGATTAAGATAAATGCTTTGTGTATGTGCATATGAGGTATTGAGAATGTAAAAAATACCAATAGATAAATATTTAATAATTAATTTAAATTTAATGGATAATGAGTAACAATCCAAAAGAGTAAATATTTGGAGAAAGAATAATAAACGATAAATATGAGTAAAACTCCATAATTTAATGAATTAATCCCCTGTAATATTATGAATTAATCTCTTATATGTTATTATAAGGTATTAGAAGTAGCCTTAAAATAATACACTTAAATCTAGAGTGAGGTTTAACGAATAGAGCGATTCGAACTGAAAAAAAAATGTGTAGCTATATTTCATAATATTTGCAATGGGTTTTACAAAACTAGTATCATATCTATCACAAAAGAAATAATAATGTTATTAGATATTTAAAGAAGATAAAATTTTGGAAATAAAATAAAAACTTTTTATAAATTTCTATGTACAATTTGACTAAATGATTATATTGGTTTTCATTGATAAGAAAATTTTTGCAAATATAGTAAAAGAATTTGTAAATTAATCTCAATTGATCTATTCAAACTACTCAAATTGGGATTTAAAAAATATCTAATGCTTAAACAGTGATTGAAGAACGAAATATTCTCACGCATTAAATTATTTCTTTGAAAAATTTTAATTCAAGTCACGTTAAAGAGAAAGTTAAAAGTGGAAATGGGATTCAATTATTTTAAATGGCAATCACACTTACTATTATTTCTGATTTAATTATCCGATAATATTTGATAAAAACCAATTTACGATGGCTAATCCTTCTTCAAGATAAAATAAAATATATGAAGAAAATTTTGAATGAATTGCAATAATACGATAAAACGTACCTCTAGAAAGTGAATCTTTGCTTTATGAAAGCAACATACTAAGAGGAGAAAAACAAATCTAATAATAAAATATATTTATGCAAAGAAAACTGAAATAATTTTCAATTTAATTTTCCATCTTTTTTGATGTATTGATCATTTTCAGTGTTACAAGCTCCTCATTCTAAGGTTTTGATACTTTTCTGCCGAAAAGCACGCGAGCAAGCGATCTTCTTTTTGACGAAGAAGCATCACAATGGCAAGAAAAGAATATTTATTTAAATGCAATTTTTTATAGCTCATCTAGAACTGGGAATTTCTTTTTGTTGAAGTGGCCCAACGATAAAATTGATTGTATTCCTTCCTCTACAAGAGATGCAAGTTAAGATGTGCTTATTTTCTTTGCATTCTTGATTAATCCCAAGTTACTCTGGAGCTGTGATCTGAAAAAGATGTTCTGGTAGTTATTGATCATCTGCTGTGTTTGCACACGTGGTTTCACCCACCATCGATTTCAGAATACCTGTTTCTTTTGTTCTAGACGAGGAAGTATTTTCGATTTTCACTACCCGTAAATTTGACGAAAAGTTTCTTTTTTTTCTCCTCATTCTTCTGTACGTAAAAACTTATTTGTCTTCTTTTTTTTTTTCTTGGAGATTATAAGAAATTACGTTCATTTAATTTCGTAACGTTATTTTAATTCCAGAAAACTTAGTTTTTGCACAAAAACTCCTTCGTCTATTATTATACAAATTATTTTCACGTTAAGAAGTTTTATCTTTAGAACTTCACATAGAGCATGAATAATTATAGCTTCATTTAAAAGTAAATTACTTTTCTAGCATTTCAAATTTTGTGACTTTGACTAATGCTTATAAGTATTCTTCATAAGAAACTTCTAATAGAGAATAGGAGAAAACTCTCTTTCTCTCTCTGTTATGATATGCTAGTAATATACAAAATATTTTTACATTTCAAAGAAATTCGTTAGTTTTTCACTACTATCTTTTTGCTATTTACTGTTATTGCAGTTAAAATAAGAAAATTATTTATAATTTTAATTTAGTTAAAAAATGTAAATCATAATCCATATTGAAATGTGGAGGAAATTTGCATCCTCAATGCAGTTTTATGACATATGGATGAGTATAGCTTTATAAGCGTATGAATTTTTAATAAAAGAATGATGCAGATATCTTTTTGATAAAATCAGTTTATTATAAATAATTCACACGAGTTTGTATATGAGATCGCTGCTTAACTATTAAAGTTAACAAATCTGTCACTAACTATACTCTGAAGTTTTGATGGAGAAAAATTTCATAATTGTAGAAAATGTTATTGTTGTTACGACCTAAAAAATTATTATTATTATAATATAAGCCATCTGAATGCTGTTTTATTTACACGATCGATTTTTTTGAACATGATTATAGTTACAGTCTTTTGTTAGTTATCAGAAAATATTTTTAATCAGTTATGCTTGTAAATTTGAGAAATGCTGTCTCAAAGATCCTTTATTTTTCAACTAAAACTTCGTATTAATCCGTAAGTAATAAAGATTTTAGACTATAACAGCTAGAAATTTCAGAATTTTAATTCATATCCCAATCTGTAGTTTTACGGGAATTTTGGATAAAATTTGACATTTAATTGTAAACATGAACTTTAAAGAAAAAAATTTGAAATGTGGAGTGAATATGTATCACTAGTGCAGTTTTGTGGCATATCGATAAGTATAGCTTTATAATCGTATGGATGTTTCCTAAAAAAGAATTCAATTACCCTTTTGATAAAATCAATTTATTATAAATAAAGCACACGAATTTGCACATGAGATTGTTCCTTCCCTTTGGAAATTTAATAAATCTATCACTTGCTATACTCTGAAGTTTTTGATGGTGAAAATTTTCATCATTCGATTTTTTTCATTTTTGTTTTACCAAAAATGGAGATTTAATTTATTTTTATTTCAACACATTTATTTTATACATTAAAATTTTTCTTTAATGAGTAAACTTTAAAATGTTGCTTTATTATCTAAAAGTCATTATTTAGGTTCATTGAATTAGTCACCTTGCATTCATTATATTATAACAGAACACCGAAAAAGCTAATACATTTTCGTAACGTAATATTTTTAAAAACGTTAATAAATCATACAGAAAAACAAATTGCAATTTCTTTACTATCAAAATGTGCTAAAAATAATTTCCTGATTATTTATATCTGTAAAAACTAAATATATTGATTTAAATTATAAAGCTATAAAAAATTAACTTAAATATTAATAATAAGGATCAAATTAAAGTTTGAATATTATTATACCTTCTTTAACAAAATAAATTTCTCTCTGATATTTTTGTAGTGTTAGCTACAGTCACTGTTTCATTTCCACTATACCTTTTAAAAACATCATTTTTCTACTATTGTATGCTAAAAAAATTTTATTTTCTCTACTACCTAAAAATTTATAAAAGAATCTTTTTTCTTTCCCAGTAGAACATTAAGAAGCCTAGTATAAGCAATAGCATTAGAGCTGTAGAATATTTTTCAGTAAATTTGCATACCATTCATCATTTAATCTAAGAGCTATTATTTGGTTACTATGTATTAGCTTTTTTTTTTAAGCAACATTAGCGAAGTCATTACTACAGATTTTTTATGCAAAATTACGAAAGAAACAAACTCTTAGCATATATTTTTCTCCATGTAAAGAGAGTATAGAAATATGTAAATTAAAAAATTTCATGTGTGAATAAAATTTTGATGCGGGGGTTTTTGCGATAGTAGAGAAAAGAGGAAAATAGCTCTTTTTTTCATTATTTTTACTTAACATTTTGCTTGCTTTTCTCACAAGTTAAAAACCCGTTGTAAACTAGTTTAGTAATATAAAAGCTAAATTAAAACTCCCATTGAAATGTATGAATTCAGTTCAAAATTTATACTAATTTATTAATTTAAAAATTAGTTAATCTAAAAAAAAAAAAATCTTTACAAAAAATGCTGTTATTTCATAATTTCTCATAGAGATTCCTTTATACCAATATAAAAACGATTAAATTTTCTTGTCCAGTTAGTATTTACTTTGGTCTCAGCGCACACTACTGCTCCTACTACTACTATGAATCGATCCACAATTGTTATCCATTTTATATAACTACCATTGTATAAAATTGATAACAATTGTGGAGGGATTCATTTTTGTTGTCGGCGTTGTACAATTAATAATGCAGTTATGACTTTGTCGAAGATTTTACAGCCAAATAGACAATCTCTTACGTTGTCACATAGTACGGACACACGAAAATGGCTGGATCCTGAGTATCTTTGGACCAATTTTTAATTTACCGAATAGAATGCAATTGGACTTTCGGCTGAAACAGTAAGATGTATTTTACTGTTCACAGTTTGAATTTATTCAGAACTGTATCGGCGAGTTCTTTGAGTACCTCTCTTGTCTTGCTTGAAAAGATGAAGGTAAAGTCGTCAGCAAATACCTGCAAATGAATATTTTGTGACCAGAGAATATTTAAAATTTCATCAGTTTCCAAAAGTTGGGTAGTAGCAAGATCCCTGTGGACAACCTTGAGACCTTGAAAGACTGGTCCTTCACTGGTCTGAATTGCTACTTTTCTATTCTTAAGAGCATCAAACAGAGTTTCTGTAATATTAGTTTCATCAATTATTGAAGAAAATCTATTTTTAATGCATTCATAGCTAACTTTGTCGAAGGCTCCTTTGATGTCTATTGAGATTAAAACTGAATATTATTCCTTCAGAATGAGAATTATTTATAAAACTCCATTAATTTGATTAGTACAAGGTCTACAGAATTTTTTTTTTCTCTAAATTCGTGTTTTATATGCATAGAGTTTGTTGGTTTAGTTTAGCCTTTGTAGAAATAGTTTTTTTGAAAAAAAATTAAATGTAAAAAATGGAGACATTTTAAGTAAAAAAAAAAAAAAGTGGAGACAATGGAAGAAATGAATACTGGAAAAATCTTTACCTTTTTTGTGATTTAGTATGATGAATCCCATCTTAATAGTTTGGGAAAGAAAGTGAAGGAAGGAATTTATTGAAGAAATTTAAAAGTATCGAAGTAAAATGATTGAAGATAATTTGTAAAAATTTTAAAATCAATACCATCTTAAGAAGGAGCCTTTTCTTTCAGCAATATTTGAATTAATCTTTTTTTAGTTCAGAATACATAAATTGATTTTCCAGGAATATTTCATTTTCATTTGTTATTTGTATATCTGGTGAGGCACTTTTTTGTGGATAAAGCTTTTATACAACGTTCAGTGTTGTATCTTTATCTTTTCCATTAAGAGGATGGCCAATTTTTTAAGCAGCATTGCTGATGGAATTTTGTTTCTGCAAGTGCTTTTCAAGGGAATTCTATATGGAGAGGAATTTTGGTACCGAAATTTTTGCATATGGTTCATTTGGATTTTAGAATTAAATGAGTGTAAATTGCTAATTTCTTGGAATAAATATTTTGATTAGTGGCTCTACCCTCCATTTCACATTTTTTGTAATCGTCTTCTATTGGCTTTTGCTTTTTTTCTTCACTGCTGGCACATTATTTATTCAAGCAATTTCAGGTATTATAGATACTTCTTTAGTAGGATAGAAAAAAAAAAAGCGCTTCGCTTAGTAGAATTTCGGTCGCTACTTTTAGTTCTTGTTTGTTGATAGAAACTTTACAAACACATTCCATGCACATTTTTTTTGAAAATGAAGGATCAAAGATAATTGTGGGATCAGGCCATCTAGCTTTGTTGTTAGGATAAAATGTGTACTCTGCGTTTCTTTATTAAGGAGGTTAATCCTATACTGTACTAAGAAATTTTTACTTGTTTTCTTCAGTTATTTTCATTGTGGTAGTCAAATCTTAAAGAGGGAGCGTTAAGATAATTTCTTTTTAAACATTTTTCCCCTTTGAGTGCTGTAATAATCACTGATATTTCTTGTAAAGTTTTTCTCGTGTCGGTTACAGAAGATGATTGAGCAGAAATCACAGAAAATGGTTTGTTTTTGAGTTGAAATGTAATTATAGCTATGTTTTTATCAGTAAATAAGACACGGAGACCTGTAACTGGTAAGAAAATAATTCCTACTTGGTTGTTTTTGAAGATCTAACTATTCCACACCGAAGAGATTTCCTCAATTTTATTGTTTTTGATTTATGGTCCTCGAAGTAAAAAAATATTTGAAAAGAGAGAATGTTGGTTCTCACAGAGAAGTTATGACTAACTTTTCTTAAATTTATTTGCAGAACTGAAATCGTTTGACAAATTGACTATATATTTGCGCATTGAAAAGAGTTATCTATAAAAATTGTTTGGCCTGAATGTTTATTCAAATTACTCATAACTGATTTAGGATGTTACTAATTCTGTCATGAAAACATGGCTTGGGCAACTGTTTGAATAAGGTTTGCAATTAACTTCAATTCTTTTCGTATTGACATTAGTGATGCCATTGTGAGTTATGTAGTTTGAGCAACGGTGATAATGTTTATTATGACAATCATAACTTATGTGTTCACCAGCACAAATGAAATAGCTGAATTGGTTATTACAGTTGAATACATGATTACTTTAACCCAAATATTTAAAATATCTATTGATGATTACAAAATCCTCTACTCTACCAATTCTCCATTATATTTTTAAGGGATTTTATTTTAGACTGTACAATATGTCTACTTCAATGGTTAAATTTCTTGGTTAAATTGAGGTTAAACAGTGATTAATTTCTTGAAATAAAATATAATTTTCGATTCATTCTATATCTGTTTCGTTGTTATAATGTCTGGATTTTTTTTTTTTTGTGTTGTGTTATTTAGAAAGATATAGTGAACTAATATTCTATTGTTATTCGTGGTTTTAAAATTTCGAATGCCTATTTTGTGTACCCTAGGTTTGATATCATCTTTGAGGATCTTTTTAATATTATTGGATATGAGGTTCTCAGAGATATGAATTAGAATTAGGCTTTGTATTTCTTGAAGATATTCTTCTTAAGATCTGTGTATAATATTTTTATCACTTTCCGTCATGGTGATTTGTTTAATTTTTTTCTGTAAAATTTGAGAGAATTTTAATTTCCGAGAATATCATAACTATAATTAAAAATTTAGGCCTATGTAACAAAGACATGAATTAAAATGCAGGCTTTAATAAAAAATAATTAAAGAAAACCTTGTTACAATCCCTTCATTATATACAAAAGACGATGGCAAAAATTTAAAATAAAAGAATTTGGTTTTGAAGGATATTTAAAAAAAATGTAAGGTTCCTACTGTGTTATGTACAACAAAGTTCAGATTTGTCAAGATCCGATTTTTCCAAGTATTCACTGTAAATACTTCAGAGTTGTTGCAAGGGTGAGTAGTTGAGAAATAAAACTTTTGCTCACGCGTCAACCCATAGGATGGTTAGCTTAAAAGCAAACGACGCCCATGTTACAAAACAAAGCCTTTATGAAGAAATGGATAATCTTCCCTATCCGTTCCTGAGATTTAGTTCAATTCTGGTTATCTAGTTTATTAGACAGTTAGAATACATAATTTTTCAATTTCTGAGCAGTTTTAATATTCTCATTTAAAGAAAGTAAAATGAAGAGCATATAAAATAAGCATCGTTACTGGTTGTTACTCTAGACTGAGTTTGTGCACACGAAATTGGTACAATAATTTCTGAAAGGAACTCATCGGTCGAATGAAAGCTCTGGGATGCCAAAGTATGAACGGATGATTATGCGACAAACCCGAACTACTCAAAGATTTCACTGCCCGCCATAAACATGCTACAACATTTTCCTTACCACACGTAGTATCTTACAATATCTCATGGTACTCGGCAGAAGTGAATACACTCCGAGTCTTTAAGACATATTCTTTTCTACACTACAACATCGAAGGAGTCATCTGAGTAGTGTAGTAGTCAAATTTTGTAGTTGCTAGAAGATTGAGATCATAGTGTTTAGTGATGAATCCTACTTCTATTTTGCAGCAGATAACCATCGGATTCGTGTTTGGAGGATCCAAGGCCAGTGGTCCCAAGCAATGGAACACAACCATTATCATTAACATTATATCAGGTATACACTTATTCAGGCATACACTTACAACCTGTGTACGATATGTAAATGGCATTCTGAGGTTAACCTGCTTTACCTTTATTAATGTGCGTTACGATCATGAGGTTAACCACGTCCTTCAGGGAGACATTTTCCAACACGATAATGGCGAGCCACATACAGCTCGTGCATCCCTGGACTGCTTTCGTATTGTTGATATACTTTCTGGGCCAGCAAGGACAACAGACCATGAACATGTTTGTATTGCGGCATAATAGGCTGCCAAATGTATCACGGGGGAGTTGAGGAATTTTTATTATTCCTTACAAGCATACATTGTTGCTAAGGGAGTTCTCCAATTGCTGATTTTAACACTGAATTTACAGTTTCTTAACATTTATAGGTCTTACAACCATGAAATGTTATCATTTCATTATCTGGGTTTGCGTTTTACATATACATAATTTCAATAAATCAGTTCCTTTCTTCATAGTGTTTCGGCTTATTTGTATTTTAAAAAAATTGTGTATTTAATTATTTCTTTTTTCAAAAATAAAAAGAGTTTTGCGTTATTATTCAGCAGCTGAGAGGATTTTAGTTAGTTTATTGCAAAGAAGAAATTATTTATACTATTTTACAATCACTTCATATTCATGCATTCTTAAACTTGCCTTTATAGACATAAAGAATTTTTCAAAAGATATTCTTAAATCCTTTTGATATTCTTTAAATATAAAAATCTCATTTATGTAATATATATATACAAAGCATCAGTTTTTAACAATCAGTATGCCTGTTCAGGATATCACACAAAATATAGAAACGCATGAATATTTTTAAAGACCTGTTTGCAAAAAGAAGCCAAACATTAAAAAAAGGGGTGCTTATAAAATTACCAGAACTTTTAATTTAATATTTATGAACAGTACATAGTTACTATCAAATTAGAAACAAGCAGTGTTTTTTTGTATTTAAGGACTAAACAACCGAAATAGAGGAATTATTCATTTAATTTTATCGAATTCATTCACATTTTAGACACAATAATGTAATCAATTAAAATGTAAATGCGAAGCTAAAAGGTTCTTCTCTCAAAATGGAATTTAATTGCATGTTATAAATCACAAGCTATTTGGATATCATTTATGATAAATGGATTAAAATTCTACATACATTTCATTAAGGAAATTGTTCATATGCTTTTGACATGCGAGGGAACATTTTAGATGAATATAATAGGATTACCAGAGGCTATCAATGAAAAGTGAAGTGAAAATCGAAAACTTTACGTATTGAAATAGAACTCATTTATTTTAATTATTTAAAAGTGTTAAATAACATTAGATGTTTTAATGATTTTACAATCAACTTTTAACATTTCTCTAAACAATAAGAAATTATATCTCCTTTTATGAAATAAATTTAAACATTAGACGTGTTTTTACTTTATAATAATGGTTTACTTTGTATGCAATAGCTGTTTGACCCTAACTTTTGTGTATACAGCTAAGATTTTCAGAGAGATTGATCTCAGATAAAAATAAATTAGTTATATAGATATTTAAAATTTAAAAATACACGATGCTTTTATCACATAAAATAATTAAATATTTTAAAAAACTCACGTTGCTTTAAAAGATTTAAAATAAGAAAATTTAAACAATAACAGAAAACTTTTAGGAATACATATGTATTGTGAATCTTAAATGTACAAAATAATATTAAAACTTTACTCTTTGATTCAAAATTATAGATTTAAGAAATATAGTGGAAATACTTTCAAACTTATTAAATTAATTTATTCTACAAAAAAAAAGTCCAAAAACTGGAAATATTTTTTTTTAATTTATGAAAAATTAGACTCTTTTAAAATTATATGCTAAATTGAGGAAAAAAACTTTGGATGAAAGTTGGAAAAACTTGCAAGTGAAATGAAGAAAAATTTACTCATTTCTTACAGAACGTTAATTACAAATTTCCAAAAACATGTTGATGCGTTTTAATCATATGGGTGGTCATTGAACAAACTAATTTTCGTTTTTAATGTTATGGAAGCATGTATATAAGAATTGTAGGGCATCCCTGCTTTTAAGTTTAATAATTTACGAATATTGCTTACTTTAATCTTACACATTCAACTACAGAAGTAATGAAATAAAATAAATCAATGATATTATTTATCAACTAAATATTTTTAAGTACACATGCAAAATGATAGTGAGAAATTATCATGTTCCATTCTTACTCATAAAATTCTAATGATTAAAAAAAAAATTAGTTTTTACCTTGAAATGAATTTTATACTTTATCTTTTTAAGCATAAAATCTATTTTTCAATAAATTCTCTACTGATTTTTAAGTAAACAAATTACTTTGAAATATTATTTAATATAAATATTATTCATGAATAAATTCTGAATCTGAAATGTTAAAAATCCATTTTTCTATTAAATATTTTTTTAACTTCTGTCATGAAATCAACCAATAAAAAAAAATATTTTTCAAAGTCAAAATATTTATATATAATATAAATGAATTTTAAAATTTATTTTTCTTTAACATGAAATTCTACTTTTCAATAATTTCTATGCTGACTTTTAAGCAAAAAAAAATTTCTTTTCAATATTATTTATACAAATATTATTCATGAATAAGTTCTGATTTGATGAAAAATCCATTTCTATTTTTCCATTAAAAAAAAATTTTTTAAATTTCTCTCATGAAAACAACCAATAGAAAAAAAAATATTTTTCAGAATTAAAATATTAATATATAAAATACTTGTACTTAAAATATTTACATTTTATATATATATATATATATATATTAAATTTTTGCTTTGACTTCTCTTTAAAATTTATATAAAATATATTAAAATATTTTTATATATATTTATAAATTTTATTGCTTCAAATTCTTTTTTTTAAAATTTATATAAAATATATTTCTTAATCCAAATTTAATTTCAAATGATTTAATTTTATTCCTTGCCAAAATAGTATTTTTTTACTGTGCAGTTAATCCCCATTCTGAAAATCCTGAAAAATACTTTTTCATTTAGCTTCTTTTCTTCGCCCAGATATTTCCTGAGCCTCATGATTGAAGATCGGAGATAAAGTATAGTGCAGAAGGGAGAGAACACACAGAGCGAGTTCTAGAGGAAACACTAAATTAACTTTGAGTGCGAACATAGAGATAAATGTCTTTTCCACAACGCCAAGGAGTTGAAAGTCGCAGTGTGATTGAAACAAATAAAAATCTGAAACTGCCATTTCATGAGTCTAGTGGTGTAGTAGTTGGAGTGATGGTGATTTATAAATCTAAAGATAAATACTTAGGAGTATTTTTTGTGACTTTGAAGGAATTTATTTTTTTCGTATCAATACAACAAGTTGCTAGAAATTTAATGTATCTTTTCCAAGAAATAATTTAATTGGTTGAATGATTTTGTAAAACTATTTTATTATCTGCCCATGAATATAAATGTATATATTTTAATAAAAAAATATATTTTATATTATATAAATATATATTTTAAAATATTCGTTTAAATTTATAAAATTTTTTTTTATTTTTGATTGCATAATGGATTTTATTTTGGAATTGTAATAATATAAATATTTTATTATTGCAAGTTTTAATCTTTAAAAGTGTATATAAAAGGAGTTGAAAGTCACAGTGTGATTAAAACAAATAAAAAAAATCTGCAATTGTCGTTTCATGAGTGTAGTGGTGTAGTAGTTCGAGGGATGGTGATTTATAAATCTAACTATAAATACTTAGAAGTATTTTTTGTGACTATGAAGGAATTTATTTTTTTTTATCAGTACAACAAGTTGTTATAAAATTAATGTATCTTTTTCAAGAAATGATTTAATTGTTTGAATGATTTTTGTAAAACTACTTTTATTATCTACCCATGAATGTATGTATATATTTTTTTTTAATATAAAATTATATTTAAAACTCGTAGTAATATATGTTTTTTATTATTTAAATATATATTTAAAAATATTCTTTTTAAATTTGCGAAAACAATTTATTTTTGATTACATAATGGATTTTATTTTGGAATTGTCATAATATAAATATACTATTATTATAAGTTTTAATCATTAAAAGTATTTTAAGAAGGGATATAAATTTCATATTAGAATAGTATAATTGTTTTATGAAGTTTTTATATTCAGCATTTAGAACATAAATATTTTTGTTTTAATAAAATCAAATATCAATTTTAAAAAAAATAAAATGCACAAAATTTCTGCAAAACATTTATGATATTTTTAGTACATTACATGTGATAAACGTTTTTCTTCATTTTACATAATTAATTGTATTAAACATAAAATAAGAGATATAAATTTGCACATTTATACAATCATTAAGAAAAGCATCCCCATTACTATAATTTTTGACACAAATCTTCAAAATTTTAATTTAATTTTAAAGCTTCAAATTACTTATACATTGTTATTAAGTTTCTTAATGATACTACACAAAAATTCTAAACATAAAGTAAAAAAGAAAATAGATAACCAAAATAAAAAAATAAAAACTAAAATAACATTGTTTTGAAAACTTCCGGAATTCTGTCAAAAATATTCATATCACTGTCACTTTCTTAATCGAAAAGAAAAGAAGTTATTGAACAAAAGAAAGTTCTTTTTCATCCCGCAGGCAGTTAATGTCTAAAACCGCGATGAGATAAATATTTAATATGTAAATAACTTATTTTTGCCGGTTTTCTTTAGATTTAATCTTGTGTACAGTAAACAATAAAAAATACCTATTGTAGTTTTTTTTTTTTTTTGTGATATTCGAGAAATTGTTCATTATTGGATTTTTAATAGGGACGATCTAAATCTTGCTTTAAAAAATAATTAAATAATGTTTTGGGGGTAGTTATTCAGTCACTAAAAATATCTTAATTTTAAATTAAAAATTAACTATACAATGAAACAATTGTTTCAGATGTTTTAAATGATATACTTAGAGTAATTGAACCCATTTGATTCAGCTGATTTAAATAAAGTGTAAAAAAATTATTTAAGAACCATTATTTTTTTAATATTCAGATGTTTATATAATTGTTTCTATTAAATTATAAGTAAACATCATAATTAATTAATTATTTCATGAATTTAAATATAGAAGTTTGTAACTGTTTATATGGATAGTGCAAAACAATTTCTTAAATCAAGAAGCATTTAATATTGTTCTGAAATTAACCAAATTAGAATTATAAGAGTATTTTGAATAATTAGAAGAACGTTATTTTTAAACATTCCTTCATTTTCTAAAACTTTTTAAACTATTTATTCTAATTTATATTTCTTTAAGTATTATGTGTAAAACATTTATCATTAATAGCACAAAATTTACAACTTATCTACCTCAAATGCTAAAAATTCTCAAGTCACTTTGATTGATGTTTTAAAAATTTACTTACATGCAAATATAAATTAAATGAAAAATAATAAAAAATTTACTTAAATGTAAATATAAATTAAATGAAAAAAATAATAATTTATAATGTATACATATGTATATTAAATATTTTACATAACTATTAATACATGTTAAATTCAGCAGAAATAACAGTTCCAAATAAAATGAAAGATAATTGCTATTAATAAAAATGAAAAGTTAAATTGAAGTTATTTAATAAATAAAATGATTAAGTGGTTAAACATGCGAGACATTTTAATTTGGAAACTCCAGGAATATGAATTTAACAAACTAAATTATGCATAGTTAATAAATAAATTTATTATTCAATTCAGAGTTTATTGACGACAGTAAATTGAATATATGTAAACATTATATATAACTGCAAATGTATTATGGCGAATTTTTAATGTAGTTAAATAATACTAATCCAAAGGACATTAAAGTTCCTATCGAGTTAATGATATTTTATAGTTTATATTTTCATTTAGATTGTATAACAATATCTATAACCTTCCATAATTTTCCAGTAATTATTTATTTTTAATCAATCCCAATGTAAACAATTACAGCTTTGTGAAGCTCGATTAAATATAGATAGTTTTTATGATAAAATATCAAACATTAATTTCCTGTTTAGGAATTCATTTTATGGAGAAAATAATTCATAATTTATGTTACGGATTTCTAAATAGAATCAATAGAATATATTTGTTTTAAAATGTGTTTAATCAATTTGTTTTCTTCTACTGAAAATAAACTTGCTTAAATTCTGTAAACAATCATTTTTATTTAAGTAAAAATATTTCGTTATGAATTAAACATAATGTATCTGCAAATTGACATTAATCTAATAATTTAATTATAGATTTAGCACGGAAAAGGTATTCTAAAAATTTCTTTAAATAGAGAATCTTATTACAAATTCTGAATTAAAAATGCAATTAAATGTTAACATTAATTATTTAGTTTCTCAA
This sequence comes from Caerostris extrusa, assembly GCA_021605095.1. Taxonomy (NCBI): domain Eukaryota; kingdom Metazoa; phylum Arthropoda; class Arachnida; order Araneae; family Araneidae; genus Caerostris; species Caerostris extrusa. The sequence continues at coordinate 41,734 of BPLR01006577.1, forward strand.
CTTTATTTCATAAAATAACATTTTTGGGATATTACGAACAAAAAGCGGAAGTGAAATGTTTGAACATTCCTTAATTTTTCATTATCATACAAAAATTGTGAAGAAATTAATATAAAAAACAGTGAACACATTTTATCAAGCAACCAATCTTCATTCGGTCAACTACCATTTTTATTTAAGAATTTGAATTTTTTTTAAGAAAAAAAACGCTGAAAAAATCAACTTGAAAAGTTTCTGAAAGTAAAACTGCCAGAAATATATATCAGCAAGTTGAGTAAAAGTAGTTTTTTATATAAAAGGAAAAACCAATTACTTAAAGAGACAAACCTATTTTTAAAATTTTTTCTTTATACACATCAATGAACGTGAGCCAGCATAAACAACATTATTCTAACAGCAATGATTCTAATTCGATTTTGCTAAATAAAGGTTAATTGATTTGTCAATTTGGTAATTTGAAGGATTGCTTATTTTTCCATTTAGAATATTTGAATTAAATAAAATCTGTTTTGTAGCTTTCATTTTATGATGTATTGCACTTTAATTTTATGAAAATAATTTTTTTTTTTGGTAAATGTTGATCATCAAAATCATTAAAAGGGTAGAAAATAGGTTTCTTCATTCTGTAGTAACTTTGTAAAGAGTGTTCCTTGTTAGACTGACATACGTCTATTCTTTATCCTTGTATTTACTGGTAAGATACGTTTTATTATTTTAATAAATATAATGGACTTTTCTATTTTGGAATACAATGAAATTTTTACATTTCTTAGAGCACACCTAAAAAGTTCATTATTTTATATTACTGTAAATATAATTTTATTTTATATTTTTGTTTCAGGTTTAACTTTTCTTACATGTAGATCCATTTCGCCCTTTTTCTGATTTCATTGCAAATGAATGGTTAAAAATATTAACTGATAAAATCTTATATCTTCCAAACATTGTAAGTTGTGTATCACTGTTTTTTTTTTTTTTTTTAAATTTCTTCAAATTTAAAAATATCTATTTCCCAATTTGCAATTGTTTTTAATATTCGTCATTAAAAAGACTGCTCCAAGATCCACGTGACATTTTTTCCTTTTACATTTGATTACTCCAGGTATATTTGTAATATTACTTTGAGATGTACTTTTTACGTTTGTTCTTTTTATTAATTCCCATTTTGTAACGTTATCTTTGCCTACATAAAATTATCATGATCAATATTTTTCATATCTTCTGAATCATTGCGATATATTTCATTATTATTTTTTTATCCTATGGCCGTCTCTGACCTCACCCAGTACAGTAAAGAACGACAAAAACAATCACTAAAGGCATTGACAGCAATACAAAAAGGATACAGTTAAGAACAGTATAGCAGATGATGAGGTTCTCTCCAGCCATGGACACGCCACAGTCGCAAAGTAGGCAGATATCTGTAGCAGCCAGTCTTATTCTATACAGGTGACTCTGTAAGTATTCATGGCCCCATGACAAGTCTAAAGCAGGCCACTCCGACAGCTCGAGGCAAGGGAACTGGGAATTCTTGTTGACTTATTCAATAGGGAATTCCCTTTTCTCAGAAGCTTTCTCTTTATACAGGTTGAAACGGTTGGATATAATAGAAAAATATATATATCGTCTTATACGACGTAAAGGCAAAAGAGGATCAGGTTGCAACATTTGTGATCCATTCTTGGCCAATATATCAGCCTGCTCATTTCCATATATCCCGAATTGGTTGTAATATTTGATTATTATTAGAAGGTTTTCAATTTACAATAATACAGAACAAGAAGCAGTAAATCGGAAAAATTATGCAGTTCTAATTACTAATAAGAATATCCATTATACACATATTAGGTAGGGGTTATCAGATTACCCGGGGGATGGATATTGTAAATTTGATGTCGAGAGAATATTCTTTAAACTAAATTGTGGCAAAAAATGAGTGAATTCTCCAGAATTCATCTGTCAGATTAAATGAACTCTATGGAGTGTTAATAACTCATAACCATACATATTGAAATACATATTGAAGCGAAAAATATTATTATACATAGTTCTTCTATATTAAGGTTATGTTGTAAAATATTTATTTCTTTTTTAATAATATTATAGATGATTTAGAGTCTGGCCATAAATGCAAGGTTACAGCAAGAAAATTAAACGATCGGTTAAAGTATCTCAAGTTAGTATATTAATAACTCATAATCTTACATTAGTTACAAAATACATATTGATGTGAAAAAATACTATTATACATAGTTCCTGCATATTAAAGTAATGCTGTAAAATATTTATTTCTTTTTAACAATATTATAGACGATTTAGATTCTGACCATAAATGCTAGGTTACAAGAAAAACAAACTATCAGCTGGAGTATCTTAGGATACAAGTATAAAAAGAATTTTAAGTTTTAATTTAGGACCGAAAGAAATTTTCATATAAATTGCAGGATTCTTTCCGTCTTGCATTTTTTTTGATTTTGTTTCCATGTTCCTTTAGTACACACTGGCCTACAAACCCGAAGTTCTATTCTTCTAAAAATTTCAACCATGAACAGAATTTCTTAGCTTTTTCTACCCAAAAGGCACGTAGCTCTGTGATTGATACGCCCTCTACAATTTCTTTTTGACATCTTAATGGAAAAAAAAAAAACTTGCTTATACAGTTTGAAAATTTTATTACTTTGTATTTCAGAAAAGGAGGAATTTAGATATGATCCATTTCTTTTCTTAGACTAATAAACTGGATGTAAAAATACAAGAATATAAAAATATCTAGTGGCTTGTTGTATAGATATACCTAGCAACTATTGCAAAGAAAGGGCAATTTTTAAACTGATAAATGGGGCACAAAATGAAAAGTATAGATGTGTTTTGCACTAAAGTTTAGTGAAATGAAACAACTTTGAAGAAGAATAAATTGAGTTAGAAATTCTTTGCTGAGAGGTTACGAGATAAAATAAATTGAAGAAGTTTTCTAAAAAAGTGAATAAAAAATCTTGTTATTTGCTTTAAAATTGAATTGTATAATTTATCAAACAAACAAACAAACAAAAAAAAAAAAGTAAAATATTTGGAAAGAGACCTATATAACATTAAAATGAAAATGAGAATCTTATGAAAGAATACGAAAAATCTTATGAATGAATGCGAAGAATCTTATGAATGAATGCAAAGAATCTTATGAATGAATACGAAGAATCATATGAAGGAATACAGAGAATCACATGAAAAAATTAATGGTGTATTTTGAAGAAATAAAACACTCTAATTTTTATGCAAGTTCATAATAGATAAGAAAAATCTTTTTTTTATGATTAATATAAAAATAAGCAGCTATTATATTTACTTATACAGTTTCTTTAACAGCTTAGTTAAGAAGTAAAATGTCATGAACTGCTTGAAAACCAGTAAATTAAAAGTAAGCACTGTATGAATTTAATATTTAAAAAAATTTTAAGAAATATTAAATATATGTATGAATTTCAGAAGAATTTTATTATTTATAAAGATAAAAATATTAAAAATTAACACTGAAAATATAACTGAGCACATAGGATAAAAACATAATACTATAATAAAAGCATTTAAGAAATAGAAAAAATAACAAAAGAACACAAATTCATTCATTAAAATTTGCAAGTAGTATAATTACATATTATCATGCATCTCTGTTTTAGCAACATTTACTGAGTATGCTAATTAAAAAATTTTGGCTGTGCAGACAGTCATAAAAAAAAAGAAATAGTACAGTTATTTGGAAACCTTATTAAAAAATAACACTAAATTTAAATCTCCTTCATCTGCTTGTAGACATAAAAATTAGTCTTTTTAATTTAATCTACACAAATGCCTTTTAAACATTCTTTCGTTAAGTGCAAACTTAATAATTAATATACAAATTTATTTAAGTTAAAAGTATAATTTGTTTAGTATACAATTTATGTGTATTAAAATTAAATTAATTATCACTTTTTAAATACTGCAAGACGTTTAAAAATTAATGTAGAATTATTAAATTTCAATTAAATGTTACTTTTTAATTTTTTACAACTAATTTTTAACATAACAGTAGATTAAGTCATGGTATGTTGATAACATTTTGAAAATATTTTCTGTTTCACTAAAGAATCTTATTTGGGATATTTTTATTTACGGAACTATCACACTAAATCTGTAATACCACCTGAAACTGAGATTAATTATTATCAGATAATATGGTTCAAACAGTGAGATTAACGAATTGCAACAATATAATTATTTTTAAATGAAAATACTGAAGAGAAAAGATAACAGTTTAATTTAATCACTATTTAATAAGTTAATCATTCACTTCTCAAAATGTTTGCAGATACTGACAAACAAAGCAATTTGTTGAGTAGGAGATATAAAAATAAAAAACACTGACTGATAAAAATTAATGAAGTATGTAGCTTGATAGAATGCAGGTTTAATGGAATAAAAAATAGGAATAGAAGTGAATTGTTAGTGAACCTTTTTTTATGGATGGCAGTGTAATTAATTTTAAAAAGTAAAAATGACTATTTTAAAATGAAACAGAAAAAAAGCTAATTATTGTTTTTTTTTTCCCGTTCTTTCGAAATAAAAAAATACATTATAAAAAGAAAATGAGAGGATTTTCGGTTTTATTCTGTATTGAATTATATTGCCTTTTAAAAGTGAAAAGAACATTTCATTACTATTATTGTAAATCTTTAAAAGAAACATTTGCTAATTGAACAAAACATTTTTGATTTATTCTTTGAAGAAATAAAGAATAAATTAAAAATTTAATCAAAAAAATATTGCTTTTATATAATAGATCTTACATTCATTTAAATGAGATTCTCTTTTAGATAAAATTTTATTATGACAAAAGTAAGAAATAATTATAGAACTTAGAGTAAAAATCATAACATTTATAATGAGTCACAAGTTAACATTATTATTTTGTTTAGAATAAGTAATTGAAAATAAAAGTGCAAAAGAAATATAAAGTTATCAATTAAATAATAATATTTTCAACAATAGTTTTTATTTTTCATTAGATTTTATTTATATTTCGTATGAATTTTAATGACTGAACTTAATTTCGTTATCAGGAAAGATAAATTTTAAGCTATTATTATTATTTTGAAAAAAAAAAAAAAAATATTAAAAACAAAGCATTTCTTTAAAAATGCCGAGTTTTATTATATTGTCTTTCATTATATTATTTAGTTTTTAATATAAAATGTATTACTATAAAAATGTGTTGTAACTTTTAAAGTAAAAACTATTTATAATTTTTTTTTCTACGTTATGAAACAATAGTTTTATTTGTACTCTGAATATAATCAGATTAATTCTCAAAACCAGAAAATAAAAGTCCTTAAAGTTAACAAATGAAATATAATTTTTAACTAAATTAAAAATTATAAATAGTTTTCTTATTTTAACTACAATAGCAACAAATAGCAAAAATATGTGAAAGGATTAACGAAATTCCTTGAAATGTCATTTTTTTTTTTGTGCATCACTAGCATTATATATATATATATTTGTAACTTTTTGCAATCTATGTTATGAAGGCTATTTTTCTAGTACATTTTTAAAATTTAACGAGCATTAAAATCCTTTTCCATAAATAATTTGATTTTTATAAAATTGTTCTTTCTCTTTTTAAACATTAAGTACAAACATTGCAACTCTCTGTAATCTATATTTAGGAAACTATTATTACTAGCTTTTTTACTCTACTTAATTCAAATAAAACATTTTTTTTTTTTTTTCTACGTAAAAGCGTTTACGATATTTGATAGCATTTTAAGAATCAATTAACTCAGGTGCCTTGAAAGAATATTCATTTATCGCTATTTTAAAACAATTGAACAGTTTTAATTAAACTATTTTTGGATTTTCGCCATGTTCTACTTTTCTTTATTTATAAAGATAGTTTTGCACAAAATTAATTATCTATTTATCAATAAGTAATTATATATTTATCAATAAGTAATTATATATTTATCAATAAGTATTTATCTATTTATCACATATATATATATCAAATTATTCGATTAATACTTTGATATTTTAAGTGGAAAACAGACAAACATTAGTAACACAGATAACTGCCTTGAAACTGTAAATAATATTTTTTAATGTAATAAAATTAATATAATTGGAAATAATTCATTTTTAAAGATTATTTAAAATGAGTATCTACGATGTTTGAGGATATTTTAAGCAATATATCACAGGTTTTTATTATTTATAAAAAAAAACTGGGTTTTTAATTCATTATTATTTAAATTATAAGATTTAACTGTTTAAGGTATTGTTTTCTTCATGCTTTATTTTAAAACCTCTCTAGCGTTAAAAAAATTACGACTACGAATTTAACTAAATACGTCGATAAAATTATATATTTAGTTACTTTTTAAAAACTTTCAAAATGGAAATAAATATCTATTTAAATAAGAAATTAGTTGATAATAGCGAACTAGTAATTTGTGCTAAGTGCAGGGAAAACAAATATTATTTTAACTAATTAAATGGATAGCATCAAAACAATTTTTATTTTATGATAACTATATGAACTATTTTAATTAAAAAGTAGATCAATTTATTCATGGATTGCATATTTGAGATTATAATTTATGTTTAAATCAGTTAAAAATATTAGGAAAAACTATAAAATTTATAATAATATAATTGATTGTATATTGATATCTTAATATTGTATATTGATACCTTGATATTCTACAATTGATTGTATATTGATACCTTGATATTGTACAATTGATTGTATATTGATACCTTGATATTGTACAATTGATTGTATATTGATTTTCTTAAATTAAATAAATACGAAAAGAAAACATCTGGGTCTAACCATTATCCACTCATTTTCCAAACTTGAACTAATTTCACTTCTAATTAAAACGTCTCATACACATCAAATTTATTTGTGTAATTATACATTACTTATTTTACTATTTTATTTATTTTCCTTATTTTTTTTACGACTTTGTTTTTTTTTATTTACCTTATTATTATTATTTTTTACTTTATGTAAAATATATTAAAAAATAAATAAGTGACCATAGATAAAATCTCATAGTAAATAAATAACAACTAACTGCCTTACAAAATGTATTAAGGGAATCAAATTCCTTTATAAAAATTATTTCTTACATTGTAAAATATCTGTCTACGCTTCTAAGATGTCTACATAAAAAAGAAATAATCAATATGTCTGGAACATTGGTAGAATAAATCGAAGAAAGTTTAAGTTTCAAAAAATAGAACTGCATATATGTTTCACACACCTTTATAAAAAAAAAAAACCATTTATAAACAGCGAAGTTCACACACATACAAATTTTATTTATAGGCACTTTAGCATTATTGAATAACACTTTTGTCGATGCACAGTATAGATCTAGTTTAGCAAAAAAAACATTTTTGCACTGTTTAAAATATGAATCTATCATTTCAATGTGTATTATCAAGTAATAGCTTTTTTTAAATCACAATTTATTTAAAATGTTAGTATTTTCAAAATATATATAAATAATAATACAACAGTTGTGCAAACAGATAATGTGAACATATTAATTTTATTTGTTACTTATTGCTCTCAATAAAAGTTTTTTTAATTTCAGATTTAGTATTACTTAAAGGATACCTTAAAAATGACCGACAAACCAAACCTAAGAATATACTGTAGCTTTTAGCATGTTCTCTATAGTATATTCTTAGTTTTGGTTTCTTGGGGCTAATTAGACCAGGACCTACAGTTTAACATGGATTCCGAACCACTAACAAACATTCATACCACCGTCTGTGGTACCAAAAGCCAGAGAGCTAGCCAATTGGCCATCAGGCCGCACAGTATATTCTCAAGAAAGACAGATGAGAATTACTTTCATTTAGTGAGAATAAGTTAAAAACGTGGAATTAAAGCGATACAGTCAAGAAATCAAAAGATATTAATTTAATAAAAATTATAGAAATATTAGATTTGTTACTTTAAGTTTAAATTTAAGTTACTTAGTAATTTAATAACATAATATAAAATTTCGTTAATAATGAAATTTTTAACTATATTCTAATAAAAAAAATGTTTAAATATAAGTTTACTTCTTCATCATACATATATGTTTTCCCCATTTCAAGTTTACGATTGATTTTTAACTTTAAATAAATAAAGGACGTCAAGACACTAAGGACGAGACGTCCAAAATACGAGTCTCTGGAGACCCATTTTATTCAGAAACTTCGATAAAGAAAACGTATTTAGTTTCAAACCTACAATCTCAATTTCAAGCTACTGTTCATTGAAGTAGCATGAATTTTTAGTTCAAAAAGGCTGTTTTATCCAACCTTAGTTACAAGATTAAGTGAAATATTGGAAGATAAACACTAAAGTTTTGGTTTTAAATCACATTCTATTTTATCACAGTTATTATTTACAGAATTATGTTCTTGACCTATGCAAGCGTTATGTTCTAATCTTCAAATAATTAATTTTTTTAATCATGCAATTTTAAATAAATACCTTTTAAAAGAGTTACATTTAAAAATACATTTAAAAAGTTAATGATTTTGTAAACAATTTAAGTTCTGGATAGAAAAATTCAGAAAACGTATTTTGGAAAATTTTATTAAGGTTTATTTAAGAAGGAAAACTTTATTCGTCCTTACATCTAAATTATTATTGAGATTATAAGAACATGCTTTAAAATATTCCTAAAATACAAAATGCTACAAGGATTATAATGAAAAAAAAAATTTATAAGATAAATTGAATCTGTATTATTATAATATTATATGCATTGATAAAAATGTTTAGTACAAATCCAATATACCTTTTAGTACATTGTGCTTGGTTTAATACTCAATAAATGTAATTGAGGACTGCTTTCATTTATTATCTTTTAATAAAAATCTCTCTATATTTAAAAGCAAAAGATTTATGTGTTAGAGTCTGTCACTCTGTCTTTATTATACCTTTAAAGCAATAACATCTCTCGGAACATTTTTCTCACTGAATTCATTGTTTTTTTAACTTGTTTAACTCGTTTAACTTGTTAACTTGTTTAACTTTCATTGTTTTAGCTCGTTTTCTTAACTTGTGTATACAAATATCAAGGGGAAAAAATCTTATCAGTAATATTTTAACTTAATAAAAGCTGTAATTTTCGACACTATAATTTTGCTTTTAGTGTTACAATTGTATTCTTTTCCAGACGTATTCTTAACCTTTACAAGAAATTAATAAAACTAATTAGATGTAAAAAAATTGGTTTTGGGAAATCAAAACAAATATTAATTTTTTATGAAATTTTTTATCTGGAATATGCTGAAAATAACCACAAAATAATTCTAATTTTTTTTTTAAACAAACAAATTTGCAATATTTGATAGACAATCAAAGCTTCTTTAACTCCAATAGTTCAAAGTTTTTTGGTTGTCATTTATTTCCATTATTAAATAATTTGTAAATATTTCGGATGAACAAATGTTTTTTTATTCGAGCTTAGAAATCTTCTGGGATAATTTTTTTTTTTTCATTTTTTATGTTTGGAACATATAAATGAAGAGCTTTTATCTTTATATGTCCGTCCTAATCTAAATCCAAATATGTGAGCTTTTTATGCACGCACTTAATAATCGCTGTTCCCCTACATTTTGAAAAAACTCCTTACGAGCTTGAATTATTATGAAATTAATATTCATGCCAATTCATTAAGGACTATACTTAGCGTTCTAACCCGCGGTTTTATTCCTCTTTCTCTGTTATCAGTTTCTTAACTTATTATACTTCTCACTAAAGACCAAATCAGGACAGACTTTCCTGATGTCCTAGAATTCTAACATAACCATTATCAATAGCTGGCCAACGCCCATTGACAATGCCATTGTCACTGAAACTGAAGGGACCTTGTGCTGAATCATTCATTTAATGTAGGACTATTATTTAGTTGGACACATTTTTTATATATGATTGTGTTTTTGTCTCCAGAAAAGAAAATGTTGGGTAATGCCTTTCATATATTCAATAACGGGTATTATTACACCCATTTAATCTATGTGTGCGTGGAGGGAGGGCGGAAAAACATGCATGATAAAGAAAATTGAATTCTAATTTAAAAATCTTAATAATGCGGATCATAATGATATATCTAAGAATTCTATTTAGCCGAATTTCATTTAGTACATTTCAGTTTTTTTAATTTCTAGAAACTTGAAATGTATAATTGCAAAAAACAGACTATTAAGAAGAAAATTATTAACGAATATTTCCACAGATTTAAAACATTAGTTAATATTAAACTCTGATAAAAATAAATATTTTTCTTCAATAATAAAAAAACATTTTACATTTATACATTTAAAAATATATATGTTAAAACATTAATTAATTAAGTATTAATTTTCAAATTCAGTAATTAAAAATGGATAACTTGTTCGTGAAAATTGAAGGAAGTATTCGTTACCTACTAACAGGCATTGTATATTTTATAAATGTCACAGATCACAGTTCACAGGTTTTGTAAACAACATAGGTGTCGAAAATTAAATTTTCAAACACATTTTTTCCAATAATTCAATATATCTTCTACTAATATCTTAAATAATTATCATATATAATATGGGGAAAGGTAAATTTAAAGTACGCACGCATCTAGTGCTTAATAAAGGGTTCTTTTTTGAATAAAAGCTTAAAAGTGGGAGTTTACAGAAATTACGTTACTGACAAGAAATTCTAGTAACGAGCCTAGTTCAGTAAAAATAAAGAGAGGACAGACTACTATAATTTTTATGGAGAGCCATCGACAGTTTCTAACTGCTCATCTGAAACTCGTAGACAGCTTGATGCTTACGGGTGTCTAGAATGGGGATGTTTACGAGTGTCTAGAACATGGCATTATAATTACGGCTTCAATTAACTCGCACTATCAACAGGATTCCAGGTCAAGACCACCAACTCAGAATCTAGTGGCTTATCGAGAACTACTATTTCTGCTGTGTCTGAAACTACTATTTCTAATCAAACTGAATACAGGTATTCAACAGAGAAGAATTGCTGCATTGTCCTTTATTACTTTATAAAAGTGACCAATGATATGTGAGTCTTTATACACATCCCAAAAAGAAAGTTTGTATTTCAAGAAGCCAAACAAACCATTCTTGGGCCCAGCAACAATAGATGCATGTCCTCTTTAGTGATTCTGTACCCAAGGGATTCATGACGACACTGCAGAGACCCTAGGGACTGTTATATTTATCTCCAACATAAATAAAGTCGGCCACATTGGTGAAAGAGGGAATTTAGCGTCACAAGTCATTGTGTTTGATAGTTGTACACCTCAGCATATCTTCGAGAAAGGCGATTCTAACACACCTCATAATGTCCTTAGAAAACAAATGAGGCATTTTTCATGGAGTTGACATGAGCTCGAACATAAAGATAGTACTGAATCAAAACTGCATTTATTTTTAAAAATGTATGCTACTATGAACCAAAGAAGTATAAAACTGATATAAAGTATTAAATGCCTTTAATTTGTTGTACACGAAGAGAGATACCTTTTATTATATTTCAATAAGATTGATATTGAGTTTTTATTATTTTTTGCATATTTAATTAAATTTAATTATTTTAAGAAAATAATTATCTTCAAACTATTCATTAATCTAAGCAGCGCATAGTTTTTTTGATTCTTTAGAAAGTAACTGTATAGCCAAATCAAAAGCATTTTGGCGAAGACTTAGTCAATTTAATTGTTTCTTTGTGCTATTGTGTCTGTTCGTTTCTTTGTAGTTCTTTAGTGATCAAACTCTAGAAAAATTGAAAGCATTTCTAGAAAATAAAGAATGCACTGTTAACAACTTAAATAAAAAGTCACAATTGATTACTTTAATTATCTTTATGGAATGTTTTTTTTTATTAAATTAAGATAAATGCCTCTGAAGGTTTCTGAATTAATACAACATTCAATTGAATAACATAATAGTTGAGATTAATTAGAAATATTTTAGGTTTATCCTACTCTAAGTTCCATCAAGAACTGCTGCTTCTAATGTTTATGAGAAGTCAATTGAAGGAGACAGCAGGAGTTTGGTTTTACACTTTCCCTATTAAAATAAATGATACTCCAAATTCATTCCAAGTGCTTTTAGATGTCAAATGAGGTAATCTGTGGGCATAATATCACGCTACAGTATCTAACTTAAATTGCATTTCTCAGTTAAGGTACTTCAGATATTACAAGACGCAAATTGGAAGACTCCAAATTTGGAGTGCAGCTTTGGTTAGTGATCGCCTAGCTAACAGTGGTTAATTTTCCTAAGCAAATCCTTAGTAATCCATGCTTTCGGTATAAATGATTTGAATAGAACTACTGTTTTCTGAGTTCATAGCTTGGTTGGAGTTGCCCAAAGTCTCGTTGAAATATTTTGAATGCGTTTTATATAAATGTTGGTAACAATCCTCATTATAAATATCCCATATCATTTATTAATTACACATTATTAAAAATGCAAATAAAAGTATTTAATTAATCATTTTTAATTTCATTTTTGTGGTTTAAAAATTCGATAGGTTTTGTTTAGATAATTAGGAGGCTTCATCAATTATTCCCTTTGCATAACAACATTACATAATTTTCGTTTAATCAGGTACTTCAGGAATTGAAGCTAATATTAAACTCGGCTGAATGATGGTAAATTATGCATTATATCAGAAACTACTATCACTCAAATAAAGCTTTATAATATTCACCGATTCAATACTTTAAAACAATCATATAGTTGGTGGTTATAAGTGTTTCAATTTTAAATGTCATGCAGTCAGTTCACTAACGTAACAGAATCATGACCATATTTTGCTTTCATTTAAGGTATTGAGATAGAGGCTACAAACATTAAATTTTATGACATGAGTTGTAAATATTTCTGTGCTTTGACTTGTTAGAATAAATTTGACATTGTAAATTGATAAACATATGACATTGTAAATTGATAAACATATGACATTGTAAATTGACATAAATTTGACTTAGAATAATTTGACATTTTTTCCGGCCAATATTCTTTTACATAATTGTAAGACATGATTACGAAAGAAATGTACATATTTTTAGTTTTAATACCATTTTCATCATTCAAGTAGTATAACGAGGTTTTATTAGAATGTGTATTAGAAAAAAAAAAATTGTGTTGTTAATCACAATAATAATTAATCTCTATAGTAGAAAAGAAATGATTTTAATGATATAAAATAGATTAACACAAAAAAATTAGATCTTAAAAAATATATATTTTTGAAAATTATTTCTTTAAAATATAATTGTTTACTACACTGATTTATTTTATTGAATAAATCTGTTCTCTATTTAACTGGCTACATTTTATTATTTTTATTAAAGTCGAACAAAACATGAAAAAAATTTGATTAAAGTGAATTAGAATACTCGAAAACTGTCAATATTGATCAAGTTTGTATTTTTAATTTGCTTTAAATACTCCTACGAATGTCAGAAATTGTAACATGATTAAAATTTTATCAAAGAACTGAAGTAATTTTAGATTTATTTTATTGATTTAGTTGATTTGTTTTCTGCTCTTCTCAAAGCCTACGCAAAATTCTTTATTTGTTCATTTCCACCTTTTGATCTCTGATGCAAACTGGTGCAGAATACTTGAGACTATACATATTTAATTTTCTGCTCTTCAATGGATAGAAGAGCACTTATTACTTTGCCGAGAAAAGCAGAGGAGCGATAAGATCTTCCTTAAAACTAATAAAATCCTTTTCTTGTGAGCCAAGACTGTCAAGAGAAAATGAGGGAGACAGAGCATTCGTTGGAGTAGGGTTAATCTTGCTATATTGAGGAACACAAAGATTGCAACGCTTTCTCTAGCAATTGTGATTTCCTTTTTTTTTTTCTTTTTGATTCTGTAATTCCCATTCAGAAGTAAAATTATAACCTTTTTACGAAGTACTGTAAAAACCTTTTACTACTTATTTTCCTCGAAAATGAAACAAGCATCATGATAAATAAAATTTTGTCCTGATTTCTATTTTAGTGTTATTTAAATCAAACATAAAAAATGCTTAATATTTCTTTTCAATTCAACAACTTTCGAAATATTCAAATTTTTATTTATTCGTTAGTTTATTTAAAAGGCTAAATAAAGTAAAATTTGAACGATTCGATTTAATTATGAATAAATTAATTTTATTATTTATTAGTTGTAACTTCATTTGTGCCACAGATGTTTCAAAAATATGCTTTCATAAGTTATTAAATATTGATTTTTAAATAACATTAATGTTTTACGTACCAAATATCCATACTTTAAATGAAAATGTGAGATTAAATAAAGCTCATACATATGCTGATATTGGAATCTGTACTTACTGATAACATATACAATGCATATAAAATGCGAGTAATATTAGACGGCTAATAAAATGTAATATATAAGCATTAGGAAATAAATTAATTATATATAAGTATTAGTAAGTTTTCATTTTGCTTATTTTAATACAGTTTTCTTTTTATGAATTATGTTTCTTTAGAATAAATATTTTTAGCTCAAAAATATTTATCAGATAGAAATTTTTATGTTTCATAAATTTTTAATCTAGAATTTTAAATAATTATTTTCTTAAAGTGCATATTCTTATTTCTTAAAATAAAATCCTTCCATCATAATATAGTCTGAGAATTCCACCATCTGTGATTTTGAATGACGTAGATTCTAATAGTGCCATTTTTATAAACGTATTTAGAACTCTTAAAATTTTCCATTCGAGTTTATTTAGAAAACTTTTTTTAATTTTCGTTTACTTTTTGTTCATAACTTATTAAGATATTCCGAATAATAAGAATAATAATAATAATAATATCTGTCAGGCCATCAACGTAAAAAATTTGAAGCTATTGCATAATGTATATTAATTGATCCTTCTGCTGCAAAATAAACATATTTTAGTTTGAAATAAAAATAACTAAAATTTACAAGGTATTTCTAATTTTTCATAAGAATTTTGATATGTAGTGTATAGAAATTTGATAATAAATATAGAATTTTTCTATATAGTTTACAGAAATTTGATAAAGATGGCTACTAATCTGGTTTCAAAGAAAACAATTTGAATTATTTTCACTTTTCCCGACATGAAAACTTACAAACTCAAATGAAATTATTGACTTTTCTGATTAAATAAAACATCTTATCATTTAATATTTTACAGATTATTTTATTCTGAAATAGGTTTTATGTACTTTACTGCGTCATCTACATAGATAAATGCAACATGGCTACATCATTAATCACTTATATATGTGATCATCTTCCTATAAATAGACTCTGCTTTAGAAGTTGAAGAACCTTTTAAGGTAAATAGTCAACAACATCATTTTCTCATTTACTTAATTTAAGTACATATTCACTTTTATAAATATAGGATTTTCCAATTCAGTGAAGTTTAACTGGACGAATATCGGGGAAGGAAGTCTTTCATGTGATATTAAATTTCTATCGCATCAGTTTCTCTTGTATTCAAATCATCAAATCAAGCCAATATCAATGAAAATATATAATATGCATTAAATTGCTCAATAGATTAAATAGCTCTTTCATGATAGCCCTTCAAATCCACTTTGCGTAAGCAAATACGACTACATACATTGACGTTCAGCTATGCAATAGACATTCGGTTTCTTAATTTCAAAAGGAGTGGCATCTATATATTTTAAGTAAGCTTTCAAAATGAGACTATGGAAAATGGAACTAATTAAACTAGAAATGTAGGTAGAAAAAAAACTGTAAAAATAGCTTTCATTTTATTGAAAGTAAAAAGTTTAATTATTGATTAAATAATAGTAATTTAAAAACATCATTCAAAAATTTAAAAATTGATAAGCAATGATAAAAAAAACTTATTGATAATTGCATTTTATGACAGACTAAAAGAATAAATATTTTAATACGATTATTAATATATTAATCTAATCGTTATTAATATGATTTTTAAAAATATTTAAATTTACATGTAATAAATTTTTGAAATATGTGCATAATGCAAAAATTCCTTTCGAATTATTTAAAAGCCTTTTTGATGAAAGCTACTCCCTCTTTCTATTTTAAAGCAATCCACAATATTAGCTTTCATTTTGCTTTTTGCATTAAAGAATTAGGAGTAAAATCCAAATTTGATTGAAACCAATCTATACGTGAAATTCATTGGAAATATTTTTATAATGAACATATTATTAGTAAGATATTGGATATTGCCATTGGTCCCATCTGATAGTTGATAAAACACTATTACTTTTTCCTTTAATTAATTTGCATGCATATAAAAATGTTCCGTCAATAAATGTACAAGGAAATTTCATATAATTTATATATTTTAATTAGCAGTTATAAAAATAGATACACCCTATTTTAACCTTTATTTATTTTTTCATTTTACACCAGTGAGTCTAGGATTATATGTATGGCCCACGCATACCACTGACGGGGTAAGCAAAAAGGGCATTGTTTTCCTGGAGGACTTTTAAGAATACTCAGAATTTGCGAGTCGTATAGAATATTCAAAGACTAGGCAATTTCGACCAGAATCCTACTGTTTATGCAATATGCTTACATACGCTGTCGCAATCGCTATCAAATTTCCAAGTTCCTGAAAGTAGTGATTGCCAAGGTCGTCATCACTGGAATCGAACGTAGCCTTAATATTTGCTAACTGTGCCATTTAACACTGGCTATTTTACCCTTATTAAACAATAAATATAACAATTTCTTATAGATATCTCTCTAATACAGTGTGCATGAAAATTATTGGACACAATAGAGAGGAGTTTTTGCATAACGTTTTTTATCATCCGATATTTTTCTTCCTAGCTCGCATTCTCATAAGAAGCATTGTACCTATTGCGCATGCCTATCTATAGTACTTCACTACTGAGCTACTCCTTTTACACTGGGGGAAAACGATATCTCAACATCAAGAAGAAATTAGTTTAGAGAAATGAAATTAAAGTGCAGTATTTGAAAAGAAAACCTATTTATTTGAGCAAAGATTCAAGGTCACAGGTTAAAGTATGTGCTAAAAATACAATTTCAAATATTAAATGGTGGTACCTTAACCGCTGTAGTCTACACGATTTGAAATGCAAGCATGCAAACGTACATGCATTGTCTCGGCAAGCGCCCACATACCATTTTGAGGGATGGAGTACCATGTCTGTTGAACCTGGTTGCTCAAACCAAATACTGTACATGCTGGTATAATAGGGCTACGAGAAGGTGGAATTTCTTTTCAGATATTGAAGAAAGAATTGACAAGGATGCATTCACTTGTATGTTGGATGATTGTTGGTAGCAGTAGTCACGAGAGAGTAGTCTCTCAAAAGACCGCGGTCCTGTAGCATACGGGGCACTACTGAGAGAGACGACCAATATATTCACCATATAGCTGTAACGAATAATGTTGCATCGACAGCAGAAAATTAGAGCAGCGGGACAGCTCTCAGATAGACGTTTGTTGCTTTCATGCTACTAACTCCTAGAAGGGGTGGGGAGGAGATTTGTTTGTCATCAATAAAAAATGAGAACACGTGACAGCCGTAAAGAGAGCAGCAGACTAAGCTATTTACAAGAACACCAAGTGTGTGCCAGAACCATGTTGTTTGAGACCTACACCTGAAATTATGGTCAGGACAGCAATTCCCTGTGATTGCAGGAGCACAGTGAAAATAAATTTGTGCCAGACTAGTGATCGAATCGTCGGTGTACTGCCATTTTTATCACTATACCAGGGAGCATTTTTCAACAGGATAACGCTCGTTCCAATACCGCTGCCGTCATACAAGATGCTCTACCGAGGTTCGACAAGTTGAATTGGCGAGAATTTGTTCCTATCGAGCACGTATGGGACATCATTGGACGACAAATCCAGCGTCATCAACATCCAGCATGAACCGAGGCTTAGTTAACTGATCAAGTACAATAGGCATGAAATTCCATCCCATAAAATGGTATACAACACTATGAATCACAATGCATCCTGTTTGCATGCTTGCATTAAAAATCATGGAGACTACAGCAATTATTAATGAACCTGAATACTTTAACCCAGAATCTTGAAACTTTAATCAAATGAATATGTTATGTACATAAATCTTGTTACTTAAATTCAATTCTTCTAAACAAGTTTTCTTTTAGTTTTGGAATTTCATTTTCCACCAGTGTATATAAAAGAATTAGAAGTGATGAAAATAAAAGGTATTTACAAGTGACAACAGAAATACAAAATGTAATAAATTTCTATGTGGGATCTCTTGGTTTGTTCATTATACATCTAAGCTATACATTTGATTTTAACCCATCTACTAATAAGAATTTGAGGAGTTACAGAATTCTAAAGAGCTACTATGCAAATTTAACTTCATCGGGCTTTTTTATGTGAAAATATACCTTTGAAATTTAAGGTTCTTTTTTAAGAGAACAAGGTGTACTGATTTTTGAAATTATTTTACATTTGGTAATGCTATATTAGAATTAATACCTTGTTCTAATTTTCAAGAACTAAAAGCAGCGTATCATTGCTGCTATTAATTTACTAATTCATTAGATTTTTGTCAACACAAGGAATAAAATCAAGTATTGCCTATACGTACTAAGAACACTACGAGATATACATAAAAAATTATTATCTTTTGTAGTTACATTATAAGTTAATAAAGAAATTCTATTTCTAACACGTTTAGATTTTTTACATATTTTTTGAAATGTGTCCAATAATTTTTGGACACCCTACATATTTACGTAAAAGCATATATTCAAGACATATATGCCTTTCATTTCAATCTTATTGGAAACTTTTTTCTTGAAGGATTTTACTTTTAGTAGACATCAAATCATTAAATTTTATTCACCTTTTTTAATGATATTAATACTTTAAGTTGTTTAATGTGTTTAAGATTTAAGTATTAAATCTTAAAAAAAAAAATCGCGTTTGACATTCCAAAAATAGCATAAAAAGATCCGATACATATTTGAAATAATCGCCTCAGTTTAAACTTCTTTTCAAAATATGATCTAAGCAGTTACGAATCAGATTTATCAGATAAACATAAAATATTTTTTTTTTCCGGAGACATCATCTGCCGAGATTCCTAACACTAAAAACTATTTCATACGAAGGTGAAGGGGAGGGAATTGATGCATTTTTCAAACCTTTTACAAAAATAGAAAAATATAAAGTCTAAGAATGGGTTTGTTCATATTTTTTGCGTAGTATACCCAGTTGTTCTCTATGACATTCACCCCAAAGGCTGTTACAAGAGGTGGAAGATTAAACTTTTGAACTCCTTATTGTTTGAGAGAGAATATTCTCTTCCATTCAGAACAAAAAAATACATGTATTTGAAAAATGAAATGTTTAGTTTGTTCTTTTCGTGGTTGAATTTATTTTTAGCTCTCAACATATCGTAAAGGACCACCAGCGACGCGCCCTAGACTGATTTAATATGCAGTAGAAAGCCTTAAGAAACAATTCATCATTCATAAATCCTGAGAAAATGCCAGGAAGATTGCAGGAGACTGCTTTTGTTTTCAGAGTAAATGTCTCTCTTGTTTTCTTCCATCGATTATTATAATAGAAACAGCTTATCATTTTTCGGTTTTAAGTTTGTTGTGTGAGTGAAGGCTTCTCCACTTAACATTGTCACATACCTTGGTTTAAATTTTAAAGTAATCTTTAAATAATGATTCTGTTGTTTTTTTTTAATAGACGCTTGTAGTTAAAAGGGAATTACTTTGGCAGTTTTGTAGTGTCTCGTCATTTACAAGTGTGTTATAACAATGGAATCTTTGTAAAATGTGACTAGTAATTTTTAATTTTACTATTAAATATGAAAATAAAATTTACTTTTTGAGTAATATTAAAAAAGATTCCAATTTTTATTAGTGATTGATTAGTTTTATTTTTAGATGTATATATATCTATTTTTTACATTTTATAAAATTCGTCCAGCAATTCAATAATAATAACAAATTCAATATTTGCCTCTGATAATTTGTTATTTTTGCTGCTACTTTAAAAGAAATAAAAATTATATTTAAATAAAAAATTATTTTTTTTTACTTAATGAAAAGCAATTGAATTATTTTCAAATGCTTCATGAACTTACTAATTTTACTGCCACTTTATAACTGTGAACAATATTTGGGTGAATCAATTTCATTTTATTTTAGATATAGGTTAGAATAAAGGATTATGGCCTTCCAGAAAAACTTAAATGAGCATCTACCCTTTGCTTTTTTATAAAAATCGATAGAAGAAAAACAAAAGAGACATTTACTCTGAAAACAAAAGCAGTCTCCTTGAAATCTTCCTGGCATTTGCGTGTTGGAGTAAATCAAAAGAAACTTCAAGCAGTCAGTCTGCTTGTTGAAGTAAGAACTTTTGTCAGAATCAATAGAGAATCTACTAAATTTTTGAAGTAGTACCCAATAGCGGGAAAAACGTGCTTCTTTATCATACTAGTGAAGACACACTACCATTGAGCCAAGAGGAGTGTGATCTGAATTTCAAAAGTGGTGTCATATTAAAAATATATTCTTCATATTTTTTATATGATTTAAGATTTTACTGCATATTTAAAAATAATTTCTTAAAATAAAAATATTTTCAAAAAGGATCTTTTTACTTCTACAAATAACCACATCACAATGCTTAGGGATAAGATTAAGGCTTTTACAGCTTTGAAAATAATGGGATTGAAGATGCGCTGCAGCAATTATGAAGTACATATGCTATATATAATTTTATGGGTTGGAGTTCCATGCTGTTGTACTTAGGTAGTCAAATCAGCAACGATTCGTACTGGTTGTGGATGGCACTCGATTTGCCATCCGATAATGTCCCAAACATGTTTATTTGGAATAAGATCCGGCCAAGACAACATATCGATATTCTATAGAGCACTTTGGATGAAGACAGCGGTATGGGGATCAGTGTTGCCCTGTTGGAAAGAATCCCTGAATAACATTCGAAAACTGGCAAAACCTGTTCAATCATCAGTAGGACGTAAAACTTTTCTATCAAGGTGCGTGGAATAACGACGAAAATGCTCATGCGATCGTAGAAAATTAATGCCCAGGCTATAACTCAGGTTGTATACAGTGTGTCTACGACGAAGAACTGCTCACCTAGCCTCCTTCTAACCAACATACGGCCACCACTGTCACCAATAAAAATATCTTCTTATCAGAGAACACAATAGATCTCCGCTCCATCCTCCAATGATCTCTAGCTTGACACATTTGAAGGCTCAGACGGTAGTGATTTGTAGTTAGAGGTATGAAAGCAACAAGGCGTCTACCTGGGAGCTGTCCCTCAAATAATCGATTTATTGTCGGTCGCTGTGTCACTCTAGTGCCAACAGAAGCTCGAATTTGGTGTTGTATATGCAGTATTATTCTTTATACCCTGTGGGGAATGTGTCGGTTGTCTTTCTCAGTAGTGCTATGCTACCGGTCTTCTTCAGAGAGTATCTTCCCATGGCCATTGTTGGCAATAATTATGCTCTGTCATAATCGTTGGCAGCAGTGGTATGATTGATGTGCAATAAACACTTACACACACCTGCCAAATTTTTCTGTAATATCGCTTGAACAGAACATGTATATCTTGGTGCCTTATTACACGGCCGGGTTTAAACTCAGCAAATTTCTGGTATTGCATTTTTGTCTCCTTAAAGTAATTCATGTCTCAAATTTAGCTTACGACGAACAATCTAGAAGATAAATAGCACTAACGAAGTTTACATAGGATATTTAAAGCAAACATGATTTTTATGTTCATATTGGTTCTACTACCGCCAATCTATTTCGCCTAGAGCGCAATTTGAATAGATATCATGCGTCAGATATGCCAATGATAGATTAATAGTTTCTACGAGTGTATTAGGTTGAGTAAAATATTAATTATATCGCTTTTCACAATGTATTTAAAGGGTAAAATTTTAGTGTTTTTCACTTGAAGGTGACAAAATAGTTTCAGAGAGAGAGAATTTTTAGACTTTAAAAACAATTCGACGAATACATGTCAATTCAAAAAGTAAAGTTCATAATATGATTATCCGGAATTTTTTTACAGTTGTTTAAATCACATGACTGTACGATTGGTGATATTTACAAAAAAAATAATGATTTACCTAAACATTTACCATTGGAAACAAAAATTCCTGTAGATTTAAAGTGTTTCGTGATATAATGTTGTGATTCATACAGATACGAATTTTTGAAGTAAAAAAAGAGTAATATTTTGAATTTATAGTGATTCTTATATTCACTGAATTTAATTTTTATCAAAAGAAACTGAAATTTATCCATTTAAAGTTACGGATTCTAGATTTAAAATATAGAATTTAATTTTAAAATACTCTCACTCAAGTGTTTAATCTGTTTTACACTGCATTATTATTGAATTCCTGTTTACAACCTTGAGTACTCTGGTAAAAACTGACGAATAAATGATTACTGATATAAAATATTCAAATATCATTACAAATCCTTAAATAATATTACATTTTAAAGAAATTAAATCTGATATATTTTTATGGTATTGAAATTTTTATGGAATTTATATGAACAAAAATTCATGATTTAAGTAAAAGTTATTAAATGGTTAGAATCTACGAATTTCGATTTACGATTAATATAGTTCCCAGATAAATTACTATTTGCTGAATAAATAAATGTGATATTTTACTGTCAAGTGCCTCCTTTTCGTGAATAAATAATTTTAAATATTTACTACAGTTTTATAAAAATATTCTTATCCGTGTTCAAATGGAATTCTTTACGATTGAAGCACAACATTGAATAAAAAAGATAAACATGAAGTCAGGAAAATAAAGTTGATGTGTAAACACGTAGTGATATTTTTCAGACGTTTAGTTAGAGTGAAATAGATTTAAATTAAAATTGGATTTCATTTGTTGCACGGTATCGTGTTGTCATCCTACTGAAATTAGTTTTAGATTAAAGAACTAAATTGAATAAAATCGCAGATGCTGTAAACATATAAGATTTATTTTACAAGTTTAAAGAGAAAATGATGTAAGTTGTTCTACAGTAAACCAATCCTAGTTAATAAATATTAATGGTTCCGTTTTTTACGAGTTCTTCTTGCACCTGTTATTAATGTTTATTGCCTGCTATTTTCAGATATAATATAAGAATGGGATTTTTTCTTGTATATAGTTGACAGTGTCTTTGAACAATATTCAAATTTTACTTTGATTTCAGGCAACGAAATAGAAAGAGACTTATTGATCTTTTCTCAATCTTTAAATTAAGTTTTTTTAGTACAATCCAAGAAATATTATTGTTATTCAAACTTCTTATTTGTTTAGTTCTTTCATTATATTTTTTATCTGTGAGTTTTTCAATGGCAATGTAAAATCTATTCACCACAATTTTTATCAACATAATCGGCATTCATTAAGATAAAAATGTTATTTATAATTACTTAATGATTTGAGTTACATCAAATATAAATCGTTTGCTAACTAATAATTCAATTGTTTATCCATTATGTAGAGATTATGATACTTAGTTACTGTAAGTATCATATATTTATTTTTTTTGAACAAAAAAATAAATAAATAATAATTGAAAAGGAACAAAAATATGAATTTGTAAGTCATTAGTAAACGATCACTGAAAATAAATATACAGAAGAGAAACATTAAGATAAAAGGTTACATTTTCGAATTGCAAAGAATGATAAATATAAAAAAACATGCAATACTTCTATATATACCTGTTGTATATGACAGAAAAGATGCTTTAATATCAGTATTAACTCTTATATATTCCAAAGTAGACAAATTTCGAATATAACATTAACAACAATTTAAAAACCTTAATAGCCTAAAAGGGAAATATTCACATAACTATTACATAAGGAGCCTATTATTGAAATAACGTAGCATGGGAATAATGCTCGAGATATTTAATATATAATTATTTATTGAAGAGATTTATAAAAAGTGTCATCAAAGTGGACATGGTAGATCTGTATCGATATTAAGTTCTTTTGAGAAAACAGTCTGCTGATCCTCATATCAAAATGATCCTAAGCAGGAACAATTCCGATCGCCAACCATTACAGCCATAAATTGCTTACCCTGGATTAACTGCTGGAGTTATTGGGTTCCCTGAAGTCTATTGCATTTGCGTGCTACTATTTTATACCGTAATTGGGTAAGTGAGAGAGGAAAGAGTTTCTAAAGTATCTATAAGGAGAAGCCCCCATTACCTTGCTACTGAGGCCCAGAAGTGTTCAAAGTGATTTATAGCACTTTCGACACACCGGTGTCACGAAAGCCTTCACCGTGGGTAATGAAGAATTAAGAAACACTTTGTGTTCAGGGACAGAATTGAAGTCTAAGAAAACGACTTGTTGTGAAGTTTATGAAAGGTAGGACGTGTGTGGCACTTATTAGTAAGATAGTAGAGTCAAACTGTTATTCAGCGGTGGTTCATTAAGGAAACATTTTAATGGAAGTCTACATCGATAAAGGTCTAAAAATATCTTGCTTGTTTACGTGCCTCGTCAATTGAAAACTTCGATAAGGTAGAATATATTAATTTTTAGGGGTTGATGCTAAGATTTTCATCGGATTAAGTAATTGTTTGGGTGAATGAGTTATTATATAAATACATTTTATGTATCGAAACATTTAGCATTAATTTTTTTGAATTTTGCACAAGTATTTACAGCATTAAAATTTTAAAAATTGCACAATTTGTTTCCTTTTTACAATGAATAATTTAAAAGTATTTTGGATTTCCTTTCTCTTTAACTTGTTGTGAAGTTTATGAAAAGCAGGACGTGTGTAGCACTTATTAGTGAGATAGTAGAGCCAAACTGTTATTCAGCGGTGGTTCATTAAGGAAACATTTTAATGGAAGTCTACATCGATAAAGGTCTAAAATATCTTGCTTGTTTACGTGCCTCGTCAATTGAAGTCTTCGATAAGGTAGAATATATTAATATTTCGGGGGTTGATACTAAGATTTTCATTGGATTAAATTATTGCATTGGTGAATTACATATTTTATAAATAGATTCTGTATTTTATTCATTGTTTATAATTTATTTCTTATAATTTTGCTTAAGAATTTACTGCATTAAAAAGTTTGAAAAATGACACAATTTATTTTCCTTTTACAATGAATAATTTAAAAGTATTCTGTATTTCCTTTTCTCTTTAACTTTACAGCTGTCGTAATTTTTGAGATTCCGTTATTTTCATATTGTATTTTTAAATGTAAGACATAAACTTGCTTCAAAAGAGAATTATTCATTAATAAAAGTAGTATATCTACGTACATTTTAATTATTTATTTTTTTAATAGGATTTGTCTTTTTTATATTAAAAATAATTAAGCGCACGAGTTTAACTTAGCAGGATTAAAAATCCGATATTTCATTTCTATTCTGGTTTTAAATGGAATTTAATGGGTTTTCCGGTTAATTTCTATTCTGGTTTTAAATTAATTTTTTTATTAACTACTACAAGAAATTTTCATTTCAATTATAATTCAAATCATGTTTGTGTTATATAAAAATAATGTTTTTTTAGGCTTTGAGGACTTTTTAACTAAAGGAGAACTGTTCAAAAGTGACAAACGAACGAACCAAAATTCTTATGCCAGACATGGACACTATTAATCTGTATTCCCGAAAGACTTGCTGTCAAATTCGAGAAGGGTGAACGATGCACACTCCCAAGATGGCCCCTCTGGACCCTTTGTTCCAAATTTTGATAAGAAAAACAGAATGATTCGACAATGGTACCAGACAGCACCTGGCTTAGCATCTTGGATAATGATGAATTTGCTATATAATTGTCGTATAATTTTCAAATCACCTCAGCTTAAGTGACATGTATAAAAATTTTAAATTTTAAAAATTAAAGTGATTATATATAAAATAGGTATATACGTTGCGATTTCATATAACCAATATTGCTAGTAAATTTGAATTAGAAGAACAACTATATTTTCAAGAAAACATTGTTTTAAATTTTAGTCTAAAATATAACTTTAATCTTAAGATTGAAGTTGTATTTTTAGGTTAATGTTACTATATAGGCTGCTTCAGATCAAGAAATATATATATATATATATATTACATTGATATCATTCTATGTTGACTGTACCTCAAAGTGCAGAAATTAAATTTTTTTGGATCTATACGGATTTATATTGAATTGATACTGAATAAATTTTTTATTTTTTTTGTACTAAAATATTTAGCTTTTCCTCCCGTATAACACCAATGCAGACACTTCCCGAAATCCTCAATAAACATTATTCTTCCTTTCCAATTTTACTCCTAGAATTTAACCTATGATACTAAAATAAGTGTACCAATCCTGAAAAAAAGCACTTTTCTGATTTTATGACTTCTGTTGCAACAAAGACGACGGAATTATAGTAAATCTTACTTTTAGAAACTATTAATGAGATAAGGTATTGTTAACATATTAATTAGAAATTTGTTTACTCTTTTAGTGGGGAAGACTATTGTATAATTCAATTACTTATTATGCCAATAATAAGTAGATGACAACCTAATGTAAAACAGAACTAGGGATATGTAAACAGGAACTATTAATTCATTTAACAATTAGCTTTTGAGTAAATCACTAAGTAAGCAATAATGAAAGTATCTTTTAATGAACAAATTCGCCAATTGACTAAATTAGTCAAATTAATTTATTTTGAATTAAAAATTTTAATAGATTATTAGAATATACAATTAAGAAATAAAAACAACGAAAAAGAATTTAAAGTATATCAGAAATTTATAGGTACATTGTTACATTTTAAGACAGTGAAAGTATGTAAACTTCTATTTTCCAATACATCCTGTTTTTCAACATCTTTCCAATATGCATATGTATATGTAAACAACTACCGCAAAAACAAATACACAAAAAGAAATAAAAAAAAAAAAGTGAACTGGGATGGAATTTTTTTAGAAACGCTGTCATCTCATGTCTTTATTAGCTACCTCATTAAACAATAATTAAAGAACCCTTTTTTTAAAAATAAATTCAATAATTGTTTAACAATTGCAGATACAAAGTAAAATTTTATTCCGTTAAATCTTTATTTTTCATGTTTTACTAATAGAAAATACTTATTAATTTTCTAAAAATTTTTTTTCCATCATTAACTTTTGAGTTCTGTTTTCATTTTCAAAAATAATTAAAAATTAAATTGGACGAGAATAATTTTGACATCATTAGAATCATAAATAAAATATATGATATTCAAAGGATGAACATCGTAAGATTTATTTTCTTAGTCGCTTGTGTAATTATTTAGTTTTGATTATGATGTATAATTTATTAACAAAAATTTTCAATTAATAAATAAGAAAAAAAAAAAAAAAAAGGAAAATATTTTTGAATGATTTTTATTAATAAAAAAAATTTTTTGTCGAAATGATAATATATAAATTGCAATATTATTCTACGGAAAAAAATATTTCAAAGTTATTCGCTAATTTAAAAATTATTTATGTATGCGATTGGAAGATGTCGGTTTTAATAATGTTATAAATTTTGGAAAAACTCTTGATATTCAAAGAAAATATATGAATGTATTTGCCTTGGGCAAAACTTCATTGTTCAATTTCTCGTGAAAAGGAATGGCTTCATTTGTCTGAAAACTGTATTTCATTAGAAATGAATACACGGGAAAAAAATAAATGATCAGAAATTGGACAAATAAATGAGTTAAATTCCAATGGTTTGTTTTTGTTTTCATGAATATGAATTCCGATGAAACTTTTGAAAATAAAATAAAATACAGAATTGAGTTTCAAAGATTAAAGTATTAATGTTTGATTCAAGTTACAAATGCTTCAGTTATAAATGGTTTCGTCTGATACAATATAACAAAGAATTAAAGAAAATTATAAAGGAAATGAAGCTTTAAAAACTAAATCTATTTCTGTTGGATATTGAGATTGGATAATATATAATTTCATTTAACAAATAAAAGAATTATACCTTGAATAAAAATTAAAAACTATTACGGTTAAAGAGAAATTTTTGTCCTTACGAATATTTTAGATTTATGAAATTAAATTATGTTTAATTTAAATGTTCGTGAAAAATTAAGAATATCAGAGCTACATATGCTGTAGACATTTCTCAAATTAAATTTATACTCGGATATAATAATAACACAATAAACCCTCGGTATATCAGGAATTCAAATATCTCGCTCTAGTTCTTTGTTTTTTGACAAATGCATAAATGAGAGACTACTGTACAATAATGACATAAGACGATAGATAAATAGTTCAGCCCTATAGCAGTTTTTTATATGGTTATTAGTTATGTAAATGCATAAGATATATTTAAACTGTTCTTTCACGTCATTAACTTTTCAATAATAATAATAACCTCTCGTCACATCAGACATTCAAATATATCATGTGCTTTTGTTGAAAAAATATCCGACTATTTCTTTGTCTTCTGATGAATACTATAAACAAAGATTTACTGTATAATGGTCGTAAATAAGACAAAGAATAAATAGTTCAGAAGTATAATACTCTTTTATATTGTCAGTAATCCTATAAATGCGTAAGGTATGTTTAAATTACTCATTTATGCCATCAACTTTACTACAATAATGATACCCTGAACTACTCATTTCAAAATAGAAAGGAGATTAACAATAAGGATAATTAGTACAAAAAATACACTAAAGCAAATTTGTTTAATTAGGAAATTTAGCGTGTTAAATCATATGCATTTGATTAAGAAATAAAAGATAGCATATAGAAAAATAAAATAACTTGAAAAACAATGATTAAATTTAATCAAAGAGTTAAATAAATAATAATTGTCGTTGTTTTTTAATTAGAAAATATTGTTTTGAAATTTTATACATAAGTTGTCATTTCTCTCTTATAAATATTCATATAAAAGTATAAATAGAATAAACATAAAAATGAAAAAATTACTCTTTATCTGTTTAAAGGTTTGTTTCGTAAGATTAATGCACAGAAAGAAATTTTCAGTGTTTTTCTAATATTCGCTTTTTTTACTTAATATTCTCGTAGCATTTATTGTGGCAATTTCGAAAATATTATCAATTTAATGCTATAGAAACTTTAACATTTACGCCTCGTACACTCACATATCCAACTAAGCATTTCGTTATGATGTTTTTTAAGGCGAAATATTTTAAAAATCAATATAATCTAAAAATAATTACTTTTTACATTACAGTCAAATATTTAAAAAAAGCTAACAAATTTAATCAAAACACCATTTTCTTTTAGCCAAAAGAAAATATAAATAAATAGTTAATAAATGGGACTCATTAGATTTTTTCATGTATGGAGATTAAATTTTATGAGAAAAATGCAAATTTATCTAACAGGAAAATATCAATTAGAAAATGTTACAAAAGAAAAAAAGGGATTTTAATTGAAAAAGCAATGAATAATAAGGGTTTAACAAGACATCATTACATGAACAAAAGCTAATTTTTTGAATACTTATTACTTTTATATTAAAGAGGACTTTACTTTTTCAACGTGAATAATAAAGCAGGTTACCTTGGTATCAAAATATCAATGAACATCAATTTGTTTAATTATTTTGAAAATGTCAAAATGAAAGAAACGATTTAAATGATGTAAAAGATTTAAAAAAAATTATCTACAAAAAGGATAAATTTTAATCCGTCTCTTATAGAAATTCGACAGAAATCAAAATTAAAATAAAAACGTTTTATCCATTTTAATTTATTATCATAAAAAAAAAGTGTTTTAAGGCATTGAAGATATTTCCAAAATTCTGAAATGTTAGTGTTAGGAAACAATAAACCTTATAATACTGACTGAAACTGATGGAAGACAGCAATTTGTTTAAAAATTAATGACATAATTTACAACCCTTAATAAATGAACTGATGCGACAAAATGTAATATAAAAAGATGGAAAAAAACTGATCCTTAAAACTTAAACCAGATCTCAAAGAACAACAAATTCAAAAAAGGTGGCACATATCTCGATTTACATTACTTTTATTTATAAGATAACAATTAAATAAACATAAGAATATTCAAAACGTATTTTTAGTACAGTATATAGTATCAAAGTATCATATACCACCATTCATAAAAATTGGTCTTGATGTTTTTTTAAATTAGAATATAAAATAGAGAAATTCAATAGCAATAATACCATTTTTTACATTAGAATATACAATTCAGAAACAAAATAACAATAGTAATATGCAATATAAAATAATGAGAAGAAAATTAATCCTTAAAACTCAAACCTATCAAAGAACAGCAAATTCAAAAGGTTTCATATATCTCGATTTACGTTACTCTTATTTATAGGATAACAATTAAATATAAGAATTTTCAAAGCGTATTTTTTCGTGCAGTATAGTTTCATATAACACCATTCATAAAAATTTCTTGATGTTTTCTACATTAGAATGCACAGTACAGAACTGAATTGTAATAAATACTAAAAGTTATAATCATCAATACAAAAACAGCTTAAGTTTTATTCTAAATGTACAGTTTATTTCCAAATGCATTTTATGTATTGAACATTTGATAGGAACAGTACAAGTATTTTTATTGTACAAATATTTTTGCCAACTTTATATAGGAACAATACAAGTATATAGAATAGTAGAAGTATTTTTTCCAGGTAAATCTTGTACTGAATATTCTGGTCCACTATATAAAAACATGCGATGGCGGAATTTTTTTCATCGAGAAAGAAAATAACTGCACTGTTTTCTTTTTTTTTTTTTCCCGCAATTTAGGTAAATATTCTATTTTCTTGGGGGAAAAGTAATTATCTAGAGCAATGCGACAAGGAAAGGCATGGCAAAGTGTATTAGAAAAACGGAGTCAAGAAAGAATGTTCCTTAGCACGCAACTCAATGACAGTAATGTCACGAAATCTCACTTTTTTTTGTTTTCCATTACTACCTTTTAATCCGTTGAGTATTTCTTGGATTATCTGTTTCGCGTTTTTCTCATTTGGTTTGGAAAATGTATGATAAAAATATCATGAAGTTCAATTTCGTTGTTTGCTGAATGTGGAAGAAAATTATTGTATTTTCTATTAAATTATGTTTTTGTTAAATTACAGATTCGGTCTATGTAATCAACCAAATCTCGATTACATCTGAGTTAACCTTTTTTTTTTTTTAAATATTGACACATTAGGTATGTGTTGGCATTTCTTCTGGGCAGTAAATATCGTTATATGTCTAGTTGTCCTTTAATCAATTTTCGTTTCGTAGCAAATCTAAATGCTTACAGAGGTCAAATAAAGGATTCCTACAACTGTTTTTATTCAAGCAGGCAAATGTTAAAGAAAGTTTTTATAACTTTAATACTGATTTTATACTTAAATTACTTTTACTTTTTATCATTCTTGCAGTATTATTTTAAAGCATCCTTATTGAATATTATATTATGTTATTAAGAAGAATGTTTTGTCTAATGTGTGTGTGTGCGTGTTTTTAAATGATCCATAATGTTAAAATTTCATATCGTTTCGAAGTTATTAATTTAAAAACAGAATTTCTTTATAAGAAATATAATGATATTCCTTTGAAATAAATGAACCACTACTTTATTTTTATTTCGAAAATTACTAAAATATAACTATAAAATACAATTGCACATCTTACTTGAATTTTCTGATGAGTCTTAAATAATTTATTTAATATTGATTTCAACAAAATTCTGTAGAAAATTGAATCCCTACATTATACACAAAAATTATTCTTATCTTGTTTTAAGGTTTCATTTAACATCTTTTTTTTGCAATACATTCCTTTCTTATTTTAATTTTATTTATATTATATTCTTAGAAACAATTATTTTAATAATTAGGGCTACTGGGATTTTAATCATTCTACTGATTTAGTATATTTTACAGATTTACAGTGTTTGTTAAGTCTAACTTTTATTTATTTGAGAAATTCTATACTGATATGACGTTACTGTGCAAAACATAGAATTTATTGTTTATTCTTGCTGTAATTCCACAAGAAATTCCTTAAAACACACGAATTAGCAATGAAGAGACTATTTTTTTTGAAGATTAATTAAACATACTAGCGCAATATCAATTTATTCAAACAGAAAAAGGTTTTATTCAAAGAGTGGAGCTGATACAAAGGATTGTCTATTGAAGTTGGAGAACAGCAAAGAGATAATAGGGAAATGACTCCCAGATTAATGCTTATAAAGCATTTTCTTCCTATACTTAATATCACATGATATAATAGTTCAGGGGGTGATAATGCCCATTTAACAATTAATATCTTTCCAATATTTAGATATTGTGGATGGCTAATAAGATCGTACTAAAAGCGTACAGCGAGAGCATCCTACACATATTTATGATATTTAAATCAGGAAAGAATGTTCGCCAATTCATTCGACTGATATTCTCACTTTGAGTAGCTCCTTTGCAACACAAGTTCGATGTGAAGAAGAATTATTGGTTCTCTTTAGCGACATCTTTTATCAGCATATCCGCCAAAAATTTCACCGTTATTACAAATATTAGCTATTATTCAAGGACCATTTGCAAGATCTCTTCCTTTCATATTACTGGGAATGAAACCATGCCCTCATTTCTTTTAATATCAGATGATGTCCTGAATAGTTTGTAACACTGAAACAGCTCTTGTATGAAAAGAAGACTACCCACTGATGAGATGTCCAGTATTTTTGTTCTTTTTACCAGTTAAATGTGACCATTAAAAGACAATCGTCAATGGAATGTAACATGTAGGACGACTGGTGCCGAAGCCATCCAGGATTTGGCCCAGTAAACCCTTTATCACATTTGACATCATGTTGCCGTATGCAATTGTAATGCGATGTTACACACTGTCTGGTGTGGTTCTTTTGTCATCTGAAGTATGAGATATCGACCATTTATTGTGTTGTTTTTCCTGAAGGTTCATCATAAACCTTTTTCCATCTGTATGCTCGAAAGTTTTCAAGAGTAGGAATGATACTGTGGTAGATACTAACATTAAAGCGCTAGATTCGTCACTCTGCACGTCTGCTGAAGCTTATCGATCATTCTCCAATGAGTGAAGTTGACACTCATTGAAGATGATGATGATGATGGTAAACTAGACTAGTAGTGATTAATCTACAAGCCATGTTATACGTATCTGAACTTGTAGTAAGCATCTTTAATACTACATTAAGCTCTTCAGCTTTCCGTATTCTTATTATCTCGTCATCAGTTAAAGATTTTAATACTTTCACATGGATATTTTGTATTTGCACACAAATCACCTTTCTTTTGAACTGGGTGCTCAATTAACTAATCCCTACAAACCACATTCTCTAATTTCATGACTGCCTATTTCAAAATTTGAGCACGTGCCTCAAATTTTTGCACGATGGTGCAAAATTACTACTTCATTTAAAAATCTGAGATTTAAATACATTTTCCACTTTAAAATAAATTGAAGATTCATATATGCTTTTGCAAAATTCATTACAATCATTGAATTGTTGCGTGGGTGTATTTTTGGTTTTCCTCATGATAAATACAGATTCATTTATCGTTAGAAAAACCTCTAGAAGGACACTTTCTTTCTCTTTCCATTTTTACGGTGTGGTGTAATAGATATTCGAAATTTACATAGAGTAACGAGGATTCTGCTCCAAATCTGCCATGCCAAAAGCGAATTGCAATTGGCCAGATACATCAATATCGTGTCCATCTATACTATTATTTTAATAGTTATATGTAAGGTTCAGGTAATAACCGAATTAATTATTTTATCTTAAATGGTTTATTATTTTTTGATCTTTTTTGTTTGTTTAAACAAATTTAATCAAAACTGACATTTATTTTCGATATATACGTCAGGTTTTTTAATGAATAATGTTCTTTGTACATATAAATGTTTGTATTAAACTATTAAAAATAAAAAATTTATTAAAAACAGAAATTGAAAAATACTGAACTATAAAGATTTCTACTTTAACATCTTAATAGTTGTGTTACATTTCTTAAAACAAAAAACATAGAACTTAAAAATTTTTATAAATAATTATCAATAAATATCATATTCAGTTATACAGTTTATTACTCAGTATATTACTCTGTTATACAGTTTAATGCTTTAAATTATCTTCTGTTGTTATGACTCTTTGGTACCATAGGCTTCAGGTTCGACATGGATGTTTGCTAGTGATTCGAATCCCTGATAAACTGTAGGTCTCGGTCTAATTAGCCTAAAATCTGCACAAAATGACCGTAGAGCGACGAACAAAACCAAACCGATACTGTTGTTCTAGGTATACTATTTTTTTTCTTGCACTTTGCAATTGTAAACGTGAACTGAAGCTTTCAAATTTTATAATTTTCAGTATAATTTGTTAGTAGTTTTTTATATTCGCATTACTCTTTATTTTATATTTAAAAATATTGACAGAATGTTATAGGATTAGTAAAAGATGATTCAATTATGATAACAGTTCAACAATTATAATTTGCAAAAGCAATCTCATGTAATACTCGCTTCCCTTTTAAATATGACTACGACTTGAAAAAAATTTATTGAAGCTGGATATGATAATGTATTACATTTAAATGAATAAATTAGTCGTTTAGATAACTACTTGCTCCCACTTACTGAAGTTCGACATTCGATTTTTATTACATGAAATACATCATTTTTCATATAATCTTATAGTTCATCTTCTTTTACCGATCCTTTCTTAGCTTTTCAAACCCAAAATTTAAAGTCATAACTTTCCTTGGATTCTTTGAAAAAAAACTTGAGAATGTCCAAAGAATGTGCAAATGAAATTGATGGGGGACAACGTAGTATGAAATCTACCTTAAAAATCTGAATATTTCCGATAAATAATTCAAACATAGCTGGGACTGAATAGTAATGACGTATCACATAACATAACAGAAGCAAGAAAAAGTGCCAGGAAATAAAGCCAGAGAGAGTTTTTATAGCACCAAAGAAGTAAAAGAAGGAATAAAGAGTGATGAAGAGTTACAGAGAGAAATGTTACATGCTTTTTCCTGAAGAATACGACTCTTTTATTGCACATGGGTATTTTGCCTTTCGAAACATGAGCCATTCGAATGAAACTATCATCTACTTATGTATTCTGAAAGACTAAACAGTAAAGAGAAGTCTGTAGAGCAACTCCTGGTATCTTTCTAGAAGAACATAAGAAGAAGTACTAATTAGTTTCATTGTAAATATGCCGTAAATGGGATGAGAGCATTTGGGGAATAAAAAATTAGTGAGTTAAAAATGAATCTCTTTGTTAATGAATATTTTTTCTTTATGTGTATGGAGATTTTGATGGACATTTTTTTTATCTGTTTGTACTATAAGAATTTTCGTTATTTCCATCGTCTTAATTGAAAAATAAAAATTTGTTTCGTATTTGAATTGAATTCCATTTTTTTTTAAAAAAAAATAAAGTTTTTTGGGGGATTTTTATTTGAATGTAATCAAATAATTAAATATAAATTCATCAATATTTTGAATATTAAGTTATTATTTTAAACAGGTATATTTTTTATTTGACAGTTCCAGATTCTGATGCCATGTAAAAGAAAAGCTATTCTTCACATATACGCAACATTTTATAACTTGTCGGTTCTTATGAATATTACAAATAATTATATCAAAATATTTTTTGTTAGCAAATTAAATAAATCACTAATATGACATTTTTTTTACATAACATGATAGAAGAGGCAAATATTTACATATTATTCATAATATTTATCTAATTTACGATTCACGTACAAATCCTTAAATAGAACTGAAAGTTGAAAATTTTAATCTGATGGCCAATTGGCTAGTACTCTGGCCATTAATACCAGAGGCTTCAGGTACAAATTTTCAGGATGGCATGGATGTTTGTTAGTGGTTCGGAATCCACGTTAAACTGTAAGGTCCTGGTCTAATTATCCTAAAGTATACAGCAAATGACTGTTGAGCGGCAAACCAAATTGAAAGTTGATATATTATAACTTTTACCCATACCATTTAAAAATAAAATTATTTTTTATAAAAATCTTTACATATTTTTAAAAATTTATTTAAAAACTTTTTAATATAAATGCGATCCCTCTAATTTATATCAAACATATTTAATACAAATCACGGATATCAATGTAAAAAAATAAACGCTCTGACAAAATTGTTTTTAGAAAATCATTTATTTCATAAGTAAAAGTATCTGTAAATCAAAGGAAAATGTTTTAATGATACATCTATAAAAATGCAATGATGACTATGCAATATGATATTTACTTTTTCCGTTACAAAAAAAAAAAAATCTGTAAAAACCAGAAATTGAGTCACGAATAACTCGAGAATCCTCTCAGACGAAATATCTTATTTTACACAGCAACGATTGCTTCGCAAAATGATATTCATTCAACAATTTACAGCAAATAAAAAAGCGGCAGAAAACGCTTAAGGCTGTGAAAAGAGCATAGAAATGAGATGAAAGGATCGAGTAAGGAATGAGAAAAAAAATTGTTTTTAAACTACCTTAGAGTAAAAATTCAAAGCTTAACATTTAATAAGTTCGGGTTCAAGCTTTGCTACTATGTTTCTTAAAAGAAAACTTAAAAAGAAAATTAAAATTTCTTAAAAAATAGCACGCAACATGTTACATACTGTTTTTGTATTAAAATCCTTATTTAAATAATGTCAGAATTCGAAAAATTCATGCCATTTATCTTTTCAGCTTTCTTTAGAATTAGAAAAAAAAAAAATTCGGCAGATGTGATGTGTATATAAAGGAATGACTAAAATTTTAGAGCAACGTAAGGTTTTTTTTTTCTAAAGATTTAGCTGCATATAGTAAAACAAATGCTTTCTCTACTTCTGATCCTTATGCAAGTTGTTATTCGACATTACATTCATTCATCCGGTTTGTGAGATATCTCTTCCTCTTGGGATTTCTATTCAAGGTCTCTCCAATTGCAGAGTTAGTTCAGCGAGATCTTGAAAGGGTTGGGGGCATTAGACAATAAAAGTGGTCTATTCGGGTGATTTATATGATGTAAAAAGTATTCGACAAGCATAAACATGATGATTAAAAATGATTGTCGTGGGCGACCAGGTATTATCCTATTCTGGTCAAAGGGACTTCCTATTGAAAATGAAATTCAACTATCTTATTGACAACAAAAAGCAAAATATAGTCAACCACCTTGTTGTATGGCAGCCATGGTAACGACCGCAAGGGTTCATTTAGATTTACGATGTACTCGACAAAAATACATTTGGATTTAGCTAAGGTGTTCATCAGAAATTTCATTCAGTGAACATGTCTACTCCATCATTGTACAGAAATATAGTCCTTATTTTATAAAAGATTTCCAAAACAAATATTTAATTTCTTTTCTTTCAAGATACTTTGTCTTTAATATCCAACGATGAATATTATAAAATCTCTTCAAATTATGTTACATATAATTTCATAGCATACAATTGTGTTAAATACGATTCGTTCTCATAAGACTAAAATGATATATTTGGCTCATTTCCTTATATTATAATATCATAAATGTTTATTTTACTAAAATTTTAAGTTGTTCTTAGTTAAAAATTATAATGATTGAAAACATGCAGCATATTATTTTTAATGCAGCATAATTAAAAAATAGTAGACATGTAGCATAATATTTTTATACATTTTTCGATTTTTAAGCAAAATAATTTATTTATAACTGCATTCATTTTTAATTTATGTATTTAATATTTTAAAAAGCTATACAACTCATGGATTACAATATGTAATAGACATAACACAATTATTGTGAGAAAAAATTACGCGCTTCTATTTTTGTAAGCAATTTTTAAATTTATTTTAAAACTATTCTTTCTTGTAAACTTGGATTTTTTCTTTCTTAAACCCTTTTAAAAATAATATAAAGAAATTGTTTGACATCCAAAATCCTAAACAATCTAGAAATACAAAGCGATTCTATTATATTGCAAACACAATACAGTTTGAATGAACCCCCAGGAGACATTTATTAATCTCTCTCTCTATGCGGGGGTTTACCAATCTTCTTCAAAATGAAAAGAAAATATCTCAATCTGAAAGTTTCCCAGTTCGTTTAATACGTGAAAAAAACCCCATCTTTTGTTGATTTTAATTAAATATTTAATAAACGGAGAAGAAAAGGAGAAAAATTGCGATAAATCTGCATTTTAAAGATGAGCAAAATATTGAGAGTCTTTTTTATACAATGTTTCACACTTTTCAAATTTAATATGTTCTTGATAATAAGAAATACTGAAATCGATTGAAATTATGAAAAGCCTTTTGTACTTTTTTTTTTTCGGTTTAATAAAATTGATTTCCCGATAAAATTCATTTCAAAACTGTTTGTGAACTTTTTTTATTCTTGAGATATGCGAATTTTCGCTGGAATATTATGAAGAAAAAAAACTCATTTAATTCTACGGTTTTTTTTTAAAAAAATTAATAGCTTAATAAAAAGTTTGAAAAGCAACTTTTTTTTTTGAAACTATCACCTGTTCTGTATTTTGCACAAATACCAATGGATCTTTATTCGTCATCTTATAAATTGATTAATAAATAATATTTTACATTTAATATATTTTTAAATGCAGATAAAGATATCACAAACAGCCCTTCACGTATTTCTTAAGACACGGCGATTGCATGGGTTCTACAATGCATTTATTCTCCTGTCTAATACTCAGAAAATAATGATGATTCTAAAATATTTATATATATAATATAAATTTTATATGGTGTTAGTTATTACACTTGTTTAAAAGCCATGCTTGTTAGATATTAAAAAATTTATATTTTTTAATTTGTATAGAAGACAATAAAATTTTAATACCTTTTAGTAAATGATTGCTATTTTTTTAAATTTCTAGTTTTAGAATTTTTTAATATTTGAAGAAAGATTAAATGTAAGAAATTTAACATTTTATATTCTAAAACTTATGAAAGCAAAAATATTCCCATAAAAGTGAAACTTTAAAAATAATTGTATTATGAACATTTAATAATAAAGGAAAACACGATAATAATTTCCTATAAATATTGAGTTTCTTTTTGCTAGATTTCATCAGAAAAACAAATTAAAAATGAAATTTGTAATTCCCTTAAATAAAAGATATAATACATTATCTCGATTTCAAATTTAAAAATCAATTCTAAATTGATTTCAATTATAAATTTAAATAATCAACGATCATTTTACTAATTTAAATTAGCATTTAAATTTATAACAATAATAAATAGATAAATTGAGGCTGTTTTTTAAATTTTATATGAATATCTTATTAATTTAAATGTTGTTTTTAATTTTGAAATTTTATTACTTAAACCTATTCATGGAAAGTATATTTTTATAATATTTGACATTAAAATTCAATTTGATGCAAATACAATATTATTTAAGTGTTGATGTTATGACAAGACAAGCTACTATATGATGGTAAAATAGTTTTATTTCAATTACCTCGTTTTTTACTTTTACATTTATGATTGGTTTTTGGTTTTAAAGTCTGAATGTCTGGAAAGTTTATATTTACTATATATGATTTTATTTTTGTGGTTATTAAATTAATTTATGATCAATAAATAATCCATAGGTTGCTTTTTTTCAAATACTAATCTGGATTAATTTCATAAGAATGTCTTATTGGGATTTAATTTTTAAAGGATTTTTGATTAATTTGTTAATAGATCACAATATTTGCTACATTTAACCCCATTTTGTCATTTATTTTTTTCTTTGTTCCCTTTATCTTATACAAGCCAGTATATTATAAAATCATGAATATTATTTAGATTCTTTTTGAACATGTGAAGAAAATGTCTTCATTTTCTTAATAATTTGCAGTCTTCAATAAATGAATTTCACTTGCATACATGCAGTAAAATTAAAATATATATATACATAAAAGTTAAATTTTATTAAAATGTATTTTGAAAATGAAATTGCATCTAATTTAACTATTCCATTTTAATTTTTAATAGAGGTTTAAATGAGTTTTTGTTTACCATGGATTATTTTTTATGGATACAGATTAATTACATAAATTAACCATAAAACGTAAGAAGTAATTTATTTTATTAAACAAAGGGTTCTTAAATACTTCATGAGGTAGAATTTTTAAATAAGAAAATATAGTATTTTAGAAGCCAAAATGAAAATTTATTTTAATTTACTGCATTCATTATAAAAAAAATAACTTTAAATATCAAACACAAACTATGAAGACAAGATTTTTTAAAATTGTTTAACAGTAATAATTAGCAATTTTTTTAAAGTATTGATTAGAGGCAAGTTAAAAATATGTTCCAGTATTGGCCTTTGCGGTGATAAAACTAACCACTCACTAGCGTGTGAGTTCACTGTATTTAAATCTTTTTTGTTTCTCTACAAAACTTGAAAACCATAAAAGAATTC
The DNA here is from genome assembly GCA_021605095.1 of Caerostris extrusa. Classification (NCBI taxonomy): domain Eukaryota; kingdom Metazoa; phylum Arthropoda; class Arachnida; order Araneae; family Araneidae; genus Caerostris; species Caerostris extrusa. The sequence continues at coordinate 82,320 of BPLR01006577.1, forward strand.
AAATTTGCATTCTTTGATTTGAATTCATAATGACAGAAAATTTACTTATTAAAGTATACAGTTCAGTTCCTTCAAATTTAATTAATATTTTGTTGATTTATTACATTTCGATGAAACAAATACTGGTATTCCACGATCTATGACAGGATTCTGTTCTAAAGTCTTTGTGGGAAGTTGAATCGGATGAAATCCACAGCTTTTATCAATTAATGGATTTATCTATAAAACTATCATATTACTAGCATTATTAATTTAATCATACTTAACTCATTTTTGTTCTTTGAATTGTAAAATATATTTCATGCTATTGTTTAAATCATAAACAGACTAAGTAAATAACTATTGTTGATTTATCATCTACCCATGCCATTAAAAGTTTTCCATTTCATAAATGCGGGCACTTTTCTTTTGTTGTTAAAATTGTACTGTTTATATTAACTACTACTTTTATTATACAGCTAATTATTCTGTTGCTCAGTTTCAACTTACAATACCGATGTTCAATTCCATAATACTTGTTTCATATATAATGAAAGCTAATAGAATTGAATGAGGTAGTTTTTATTATTGTGGCTGATAAATTTAATTATTTTAATTCATCGCATATTTTACCGGCCTACAATTAAAAGATTTAAAGCATTATTTTTTATGTTGTATTTCTCATTATCACTATTCATTACTTTATTAAAAGTAATAAGTTTATGAAAAAGCCATTGAATACAATGAGAGAAACAAATACTTTGATATTTGTAAAGCATTTAAGATAAAAATTCCAATAAGCTAAAAGTGAGTAAATCCCTTTTTAATGCTTATATTGAAAGGCTAGTTAGCAACTTTGAGATACAGATGGAAAGCAAATAAATTTATGTTCGTACATAAAGAAGTAAGTTTAAATTAAAATAATTATAAAAATATTTTTAATCAACGTTAGTTGAGTAATAGTAGCTCGATAATTACAAAAGATATCTTTTCCTGATTTTTTAATCTACTAATTTTTATAGAACAAGAATTGTAAAATAACAAAAAAAAGGAAGTAATACTATTAAAAAATATAATGCCAAGAGGCAACTGAAAAAAAGTAAAGGATTTTTTGATTTCATTTATTTTTCAGAAAGGCATAAGTCTGAGTCAAATTTCTTTTAGTAATAAATGAACTTAGTTTTGAAATACTTGTGTAATTCAAAATATCCTTTAAAATTTAAAAAAATATATTTTAAAAACATTATTTCAAATTTCTAGGTCAGATATCTAAATATATTATACTGGAAAAGATTCAGACCAGTCTGGTTGATAGAGCGTAGAGTTTTTATATTTGGGGTTCCAGATTGAAAAACTGTATCAATGTAAATAAAACTCAGTATCAATATCAATAACCAAAATCCTCTGTATCAATTCCTAAACATGTTTAGTATTAAATTTGTAAAATAGAAAAACAAATCAAGTGTTTTGGGTACATATTTTTGGAATAATACTCATGGATAAATTATTCCGTCACAATGAATCCATGTTTAGTATTAAATTAGTAGTTTGGCTTTAATTAGAAACAAATCAAGTGTTTTGGGTACATATTTTTTGAATGGGTTGATATTCAGAGCATGGATAAATTATTCCGTCTATTAAATTTAAAATGTAAAAAAAAGAAATTTATTAGGATGAGTAGGTAGTTCTTTTTAATTTATTTTTATTTTTGTACTATTACTTTAATTATGGAGTTATATGTCACCAACAAAGAAAATGAGTATCATTTTGAGAATAAATGTTAAATGCAAACATTAAAACTATAGTCTCTGCAACATTAATTGTTATGTATACCATAAATTAATTTTCACGTCAAATTATTGTAAAACATATCTAAATGATTGGGATCAAGAACTTTTTTTTGTGTTTTAATTTCTGAAACAAAATAACTTTTAAAGCCTTAACAATAAATCGTCACTTCTTTAATTCGAAAATTAGATTTAATATAGTTGAATCAATGACAATTTCGAAAAATATTTAACAATGTCAAAAGAAGACAATATTGTTTGAATGTATCTTATTATTACAATTATGATCTTCAATTAGGATATTTGAATAAAGATTACAGTATAATGTATTATAAAATATTTTAATGCTGATCTATATCATATTTATATTGTATTTCACATATAATTTCGATCTCCATTTAGGGTATTTGAATACAGATTACAGTACAATGCATTATAACATTTTTTAATGCCGATATATATATCATATTTATATTTAAGTCATCTGACATTTATTATTCTTTTTAATAATTGATCAGATCAACCTTGTTAGATAGCTTCGAGTGTAAAATGAAAAATTTGACTTTTGAGTAGTTTATAATTCTGATCTTATGGAGTATGAAATTAATAATTTAATTAGAATTTAACATCAATCCTAAATTCTTATTTTAATACTACAAGATTGAGTAATTCTGATATTATGAAGTTAAAAATTTAGTTTAATTGTAAGTGATAGGTTATTAATTAATGATGAAAATTTTATAGAGGACAGTACTTAAAGATAAATAAATCCTTATCATTCAGTTAAAAAAAATTTCTGCATATTGTCCAATTCCCGTGGTGTTTAATGAGTTATAAATAGACAATGATAATTAAGGTCAGAAAGGGTTTTCTACGAATATATCACTGAAAAAACAAGTCCTGCTGTAAATTATTCAAAATGCTTCCTTTTGCTAATATATATTCTCGTTATGCAGATCCAGGCATATCATTAGTGAATGCTGTAACGCGTTTTCTGAGAGTTTGAACATCCTTGACAGTTGTACATTCCTAGCTGCATTCTGATGAATCTACTGGATTCCTATGAGACTGTCCCGTTATAGCGTGCGATAAAGACATTTAAGTAGTTTCATCTTTTTGCATGCATAAAAAAAAGTGAAGGACTGACTACCTTGACTACAAGGCGCACCGTGGACAATCGATTTTGAAAGCGCGCTTTTCGCAGGAAGAGTTTGAAGGATTGCAGGTATTGCAATGAATCGCCTTGTTGGCGACAAAGTGGCTTTTTCGCTTTATGTAATTTTAAATATGAGTTAATTAAAAGTTTTAAATTTGCAGAAAAAGTAAGGTAATTTACTAAATATGATGAGTAAAACAGAAAACATTATAATACATTACACATATATGCAAACACCATATTTGGTCAAAAATGTTTTTTTTATTTTTAATAAAGTAATTAATAATGAAATGTCGCAAATTATTTTATTTTGTATGTCTAATGTTGAAATTAACATATTGAGCTAGTTTATTTAAATATATCATTATTTTAAGATTTTAAATGAGAAATTAGTTTAAAAATAACTTTCTGTGGTTTACATTTTAGTTACACATGCTTCAGTTTTTATCAAAATTGAATTATTTTTAATCTGAGTTATTTGAGTTTTTTATTGAGTTATTTACTGAGTTTTACTGAGTTTTTTATTGAGTTATTTTAATCTTAAAAATTAAATAAGTTTATTTTCTAGAAATCTAGTTTATTAAATCATTAGTTCACATTTAAATTAGAACTACTCTTTTTTATTTTGTTATTTACATTTATTTTAGCTTCTATAAATTATATTTTATGCTTTTTATTAATTCCTTACTTTTTTATCAACATTTTAAAATTCAGTAAACATATCCACCCAAAATATGAATTCGGATATCCATATCACCAGTTATATATGAATTATAAATTAAAGGATTGATAAATAGTACTTAAATCTGGAAGCATTAGAAATTTTAATTTAATAAATATATTAACATTCTATTCACAGATAGTAATTCAACTGTTGTTCTTAAAATTCAGATTATTTCAAAATGATGAATTGAAAATAAATATTCAAAGTTGTGTTTTAATCGTGTTAAATTTAAATAAGTGCAATTAGTTGTCCAATCTAAATTTAAAATCAAGATAGATTTTTATAAGACATTTTTCTTATAACATGAATAGCTCGTATCATAACAACAGAAACACCCATATAAAATTTGTTTCAAAACAATAAAAAATATCCATGCAACTACCTTCAAATTTCTGAAAACTTCAATTGGAGATTCTAAGATTTTAAACGAGAAATTAATTTAAAAAATAACTTTCCGTGGTTTACATTTTAATTACATATATTTCAGTATTTATCAAAAATTGAATTATCAATATTGAGTTTTTATTCCTAAAAATTATATTAATTTATTTAGTTTCCTACAAATCGAGTTTATTAAATCATTAGTTTTACATTTATATTATAACTGGTTTTTATTTTGTTATTTACATTTGTTTTAAGCTCATCTTCCTTACTTTTTTTATCGATATTTTAGAAATTTATGAAACATATTAACTACATAATTATTTTAAGTTACTTATGAATCATAATATAAAGGGTTGATGAAATAATACTTAAAAATCTGAAAGTATTAGAAATTTTAATTTAATAAATATATTAACATTCCCTTCAAAGATAGTAATTCAACTGTTGCTCTTAAAATTCACTTTTTATTTCAAAATGATGAATTAAAAACAAATCTTCAAATTGGTTGTGTTTTAATTTCGTTAAATTTAGTTAAATTCAATTAGTAGACCCTTTCTAAATTTAGAAAACCAGGTAGATTTTTACAAGACATTTTTTCTTTTTTTAACATGGATATCTTGTATCATGACAACAGAAACACCCATATAAAATTTGTTTCAAAACAATAAAAAAAAATATTCATGCAACTACCTCCAAATTTCTGAAAATTTGAAATTGGGGATTCTACCAAACTGGGATTCTAAGAATTCACGTTCCATTGCTCTTGCGAAAGAAAGCAAACAACAATAAAAAGTGAAATGAACACTAAACAAAAATAAGAAAATCCACTTTACCATTTTTCTTATAAAGAAGAATTTCAAATTGATTCTGTGTTTGTGATTCTAGGCACTGTTCAATTTTACTAATGGCGCTCTCGCTCGTCAGCTCCCCATACATAAAAGTACAGCGGCACGATTTTTGCATAACTTCAGCTCGATTGTAACCAGAAATTTTGCAAAATGATTCTGAACAGTAGACAATAGGATAGTCCACAATTTGGGCATTGGCCAACAAAAAACTGCAATCGGCTGAAAACAAAACAAAAAATAATTAAAATCATTCATATATTTAATGATACAATAATTGCGACTGAATTTTTATTCACCAATATATAAATTTTACTTGATTTTTTACATATTTTTATTAGAAAACATATAAAATGGAACAAACTTTGTAAGTGGACGGATATAGGTCATCAATATAGTTCCAATATATTTCCAATAAATCAATTAGTTCCAATATATTTCCAATAAATCAATTAGTCAATATATTTCCAATAAATCAATTAGTCCCAATATATTTCCAATAAATCAATTAGTCCCAATATATTTCCAATAAATCAATAGTTCCAAAATATTTCCAATAAATCAATTAGTTTCAATATAGTTCCACTCAATCCCTTAGTTCCAATATAGTTCCACTCATTCCCTTAGTTCCAATATAGTTTCAATCAATTAATTTATCAGTCAATCAATTCCAATCAATTAATTTATCAGTCAAATCAATCAATTAATTTATAAATCAATCAATTCCAATCAATTAATTTATAAATCAATCAATTCCAATCAATTAATTTATAAATCAATCAATTTATAAATTAATCAATTCCAATCAATCAATTTATAAATTAATCAATTCCAATCAATCAATTTATAAATCAATCAATTCCAATCAATCAATTTATAAATCAATCAATTCCAATCAATCAATTTATAAATCAATCAATTCCAATCAATCAATTTATAAATCAATCAATTCCAATCAATCAATTTATCAATCAATCAATTCCAATCAATCAATTTATCAATCAAACAATTCCAATCAATTAATTAGTTCCAAAAAGTTCAAATCAATCAATTAGTTCCTATTAAGTAATTCCTTCATTACATTAACATATTTCGATAATTCTGTAGTAAATTTCACAAATTTTCCATGGCTTTTTTTCCATCATATTTCTTTATGAAACATCCTATATCAAATACCATTATATTTTAGTAATAACTATGGTAACAAATAATCCAAACTTAGATATTATTTAAAAGATTTTCAATTTTTATTCTTAAAAATTATAGCTTTTAGTTAAAAATCATTATATCCATTTTATGAGACTATAAGGCTAGATATAGTTCATTTACTGTTAAAATGCATTTAATGTTTGAATACACCAGAAGTGTTTCAAAATCTTTTACTAAGAAACATCAGAGATTAGAAAAATATACTATATTAATTATAAAAAATGAACCACTTCCAACAAGTATTTACTAAATAATTATTAATAATGAAGATTTATAGATTATTGTATTTATCCTCAAAATTAAAGTAAATTTCAAATTTCATGAAAAAAATTTCATGTACAATTTAAAAGTTCATAAATTTTTATTCAAATTTCCTGACATTTTTAAAAAGATAAATATTTGAGTAATAAGTGTTATATATAATTCTAAATTTAAAAATAATTTTGATATTTGATTTTCAAAGTAATTGATAAATATTCGTTTTAAATCTCTTATAATTATCTTTAAATTTAATTATTATTACATTTAATGTGTGATTATAAAGCATGTTGAAATATATGGCAGTTAACATAGTTTACCACTGAACAATTAATAAATGTTATAAATACTATTTACTTAAAATATATTGTATTCAAATGTATCTATTCTCAAATAATAATTCATTAATCTTGAAGTAATTTAAGAATAATGAATTAGTTTTTTAATTCCAATGATATTAAAAGTATACACATTGTGTATTTAAACGTTCAATTGATAAAAAAAAAGAGTTATTATTTTCTAGAGAAAGTTTTATGAATAGATGTATTCTTCAGTTGTAAAGAAATTATTGTTTAAGAATAGAGTCACTGAATATGACCATCAGACATTTTTGAAGGGTTTAACCATTTTCGAAGACCTTCAGCAATAAAATAATTCAGTTTTATAATAATATTCATACTCTTATTGTAGAATAATTATTATTTATAAACACTACAATAAAATAATAACAAACACACTAACAATTCAAAAATAAATATTTCTTTATCTTAAAAGCTTTTATTAGTGTTTTTACATGTATAATAATTTAGCTTAAAAAGTTTTCACTGATCTCTTTATGAATTGTAATTCCAAATCAAGCTAGAAAATAATGAAACATGCACATAATATACAGAATTTATGTGAATTGTAAAAGAGATAAATAATGTTGTTCCAAAATATACAATCAGTTAAATCACAAATTGAATTTCACACTCATGAAGCACATTCATTAGTCTTGTAATAATTACTGGGCTTTTTATAAAGAAAAGAAAAGAAAACTTTTGACTGTTACAATATCTGCATGTATTAATAAGCAAACTAATATATTTTAACTTTTGAAAGAATAACCATAATATTTCAAATTAATGCAGTATTGTATCTAAAGTATACTGTCCTATTCAAGAAAAAAAGAAAGTTTATTTTTCAAACTTTTATATTTGGATGAAACAAAGGATCAGGCAAGAAAAATTTGAATTTCATCCAAAATACCAACACATTCGAAGATTCTCAGTTTTATTTGAAAGACTTGCAATCCAAGAAAATACTTGTAAAGTTAGCCCTATTTTCAACAAACTAAAGCCAAAGATACTTCAAGAATTTTTGCACAAGAAATAGCCTCGAGTTATTTATTAAGTGATACTCATATACCTTTTAATTTATAAATGTAATTAAATTTATATATATATATATATATATATATATATATATATATATATATATATATATGGATATATATATATAATTTAATTACAAATTTATTTTTTTAATTTTTTTGAGACCATGCTGAATAATTATCGAAATGAATCCATATTCAGCATGGTGCAGAACTTTTTGAGACAAAAAAAAATTAATTCAAAACTTTACATAGGAGGATGCATAATTCTATGTAATTTATATGTTACATATTGCTCATACAATGTAAAATTGGATATAAAAACATTATTGAACACTGTATGCACATTTTTAATACGCAAAACTAATAGCAGTGTGCAATGTTTTGATTGAAAGATGCACCTATTCGTATTTTTCATCTGGCGTTATATGAAACGAATCAAACATAACTGCAACTACATTTGGAGAGACCTTCGAATAACATTACGAAGTCATCCCTGTATATGCCAGCATGTTCAGCAATTGCTGTCAAAAGATGGACCAATGTATGTAGTAATATAGTCCTTTTCGAAAATTGAAGGAGGATGACACTGCATTATTTATCAGTTATGTTAGGATCTGGAACTTTCTCACAAGAAGAAGGTATTTTTCAAAATTGCTGTATTTAGATTTCTAGTCTCTACAAGTACGCTGAAGTGTCTTTGCAGCCAGGAAAAGTAACTGCCTGTTATGAATTTACGGCATCGCTGTCTGTTAGCATTTACTCATGATTGGTCATTTGATCTTTGTTGAACGTTGTTTCACGGGCTTAAAAGGCTTCACCATGTACCACAACAGGTACTGGTATTATAATTTATTATATATCGTTGTCATTCATAACCTAAAAAAGAACACATAAAATGGACACGACCTTTGTCATGCCCCATGGAGCTCCACTACACACGAAACTCAAGTGATGGAGTTACTATGGACCACATTTTTGCATCAATCGCCTTTTGAGAAGGTATAGTAGATTTGAATGGCTCCCAGGATCACCATATTCTATAATCAGTGATTTTTAATTGTGAGGTTATCTTTAATCATAACTCTATAGCGGAAATCCCCAGCTCTTAATAGCACTGAAATATCCTATATCTCAAGATGTAGCAGCCATTCCTGTTGGTATGCTGATCTATACTGCATCAGGCATAATACCGCAACAGCATTCAGTATTGGAATATGGTGGTGAAAATATTAAACAATTACAGCAACAAACTAGGATAATATAAATGTCTCATATCACAATTATTACCTATCTTTTTTATCCCCCTTCAGGAGTATTCAATGAGTATTGTCAAGATTTGAACTAAATTTTTTTTTCTTGTGTAATAAAACATCGTTCTATAGTGAATATTAATCTGTAAACCGCGTATCTCACTGACTAATAGATTTTTTAACGAATTATACTTTTGTACCAAACTTTTGTACTGTCATATATATATTATGGGTAAAACAGTTGCCATAATAGTCATTTTTAGATAAAAATTTTAATAAAAAATAAAATTTTAAATTAATATTACAAGTATTAAATATTAAAATATTAATTGAATACAAAACTTATGCGATTAAATTTCAATTTTGTAACACGATAAAAATGCATGTGATTCAAATTCGCGTGCTCGTGAAAATGAATTTACGCGAAAGTAATCAGCGCAGCTGATGGAAAATAGTTGGAAATTTGTATCGTGTTAGGTGTCCCTCGTCATTATGAAAGGTTAATTCAGGTCACATCCAGGATCTCAGAATCTTAATGAACAATCTTATGCCTGTCATTATGGTGGAAGGCAGCATCATACAACAACAGAGATTACGGTTGACTGGGAGATATTTTAGCAGCAACTTGAATTCATCAAAACAAAACAACTTTTTTAGTATTGCTTGCAGATAAAATTGTGTTGGAGAAAAACTATAATTAGCTTAAAATTTAGCCGTTTACTTTTTATTTCAGATTGAATTAGTTTTAATTTTACAAGGATATATTTAAAAATATAGTTTTAATTCATAAATATATGATAAAAAATCTTTAAACTGTTACAAGTATTTTTTTTTTTTTTTTTATAAAATCTTATTATAAGCTACGATTAAAAAATACCAGTACAGTTTAAAGTTTAATTTTGAAATTAGTCTATAACAAAAATCTTCATCATCATCATTGGTGCAACAGCCCCGTGGGGACCAAGGCCGTCTGCCTACTGGCAGATTTAAAGAGGGGAGATGTTTTCTGTTTAAGAGGTAGGGTTGTCAGCCCAACATATGAGACCGGCCTACAGTTTAAAGTGGATTCCGAACCACTAACAAACATCTATGGCACACCCTGTACTTGAACCCGAAAACTGTGTCATCGAGCGCCAGTCATAAAAATAAAGGCTGCAATTAATTTAATCGCCGATTTTAAGTCTGTGAAATAATTAATAAAATATAAGAACGTTAGTTTACAAATCCGTATAGAAGTTTTTTTTATCGCTATCGTTGACAACAGTTTCCTTTTCCTATATGCAAGACTGCTAAATAAAATTATAATGGAATAAACTAAAATAACAACTGAAAGAAATGCTTCCCAAGAATTATAATTTGTTACATGTTAATCGAAGGATGGCATGATCGTATTGTCTTGATTCCTGACCTTGGATATAAATAAATGCCTTTACAATCTAATTTCCAAACCAAAAGGTCGTGTCAAAAGCATTGCACGCTATTATCCGTGCTAATCAAGTTATGACAACTGAGAGAATCAACAAATCTTTAGTGAAGAAAAAGATATATTTATTTGACAGTATTATGTTTCTTACAGTTCCAGATAAAGATACAATTAATCTATATCACGTTAAATTAAGGAAAATGATGAAAGAAATATTCTAAAAGCTTTGAGTGTTTCAAACATATTAGAAAAGCTACTATTAGCGATAAAACGATTCTTGAACAATTAATTAATCATAATCAATTTTAAAAATGACACATCATATATTACGTGTCATCAAAATTATTCATAAAAAATGACATCAGTTATGTCTGTTATTTAATATTTTTTTTCAATAGTTTTCATCAATACTATGCAAATTTTAATAATTTGCAAAACTAAAAATCTTAGCTAAATTTTTATTTGATATTCAATGGTATAATCAATAATATATGCAGGACCAGCAAGCTCTATTAATTTTTCTTTTTAATTCTAACAAACAATGTCTAATGTTTTGTGAGAATCAAAAGTTGTCTATTGTTTTAGATAAGTCATCTTTCAGTTCTTAACTTCAAAGTACCTTTATGAATTTTAAAACCTTATAAAATAAATTATCATTATTTATTGGTATTTCCTTGAAAGAAATTAGATTAATTTCATTAAGTTGATTTGTAAAATATATAAATATCACAAATGTAGCAACAGCAAATTTAAATAGGGTCGTACTGAATTTACACCGGACACAGTTTAATTACAAGAATTAGAGAGAGGTTTTCCATGAATTTATAAATACCTAATATACATAAAAATTTAAAAATTTGTTAAATTAAAATATTAAAATTAAAGAATAATAAATACAGTAGAAATCATAATGAAAACGAACATTGAAACTAAAATGATATTTCAATTAAAAATATCTAGTTCCTAACAAGATTGTACAAATTAACTCATTGTCTAAAAGGATTTCTGTCTGTCGAAGTTGATTAAGAGAATAATGGATACGTTAATAATTCTGATTTATAGCTTAGTGTAACTTTTAGCTAGAATAGATGTCAAAGAGACTTCAGGTAAGTGTGTGTAATTAATCTTTTCAAGCTCCATGGAGCAATAAATTAAGTATAAAATGAAGCAAATATATCACATTACTAATGAACTGGTGAAGAAAATACTCAGTAGCACTTTTCATGCGTTTTTTGACTTGCAAGATGCTTTTCATTATTTTTAAAAAAACATAAAACATTTATTTTGGATAAAAGTGTCTGATACTGATAAAATCAAGTTCGATTTATTTAGATTGTTTTGGTACAGTACAATTTAGTTTAAATATCATTTAAACACAATTTAATGAGTTTTTAAATAATCATGCAGCTATTATTCATTTCTATTTCATTAATTTTGTTCTAAGAAATTGCTTTAATGCAATATATACAAAAATATTTTTATAATATATTTTTGAATATATATATTTATATTTATTATTTTAATTATATATATATATATATATATATTTATAATATATTCAAATTTGTTAATATTTTTATACATATTAACTGTAATCGATTATAAATAGAAAATTTAAAAATATTCATAAAGAGGTCGATTAACATTTTATTAAATTACCTTTTAGCTGAATATTATTGGAATTAAATTTCAGTTTAATTTTCATACCTTTCTTATTAAGATTTATCTATCTCTCTCTCTCTCTCTCTCTCTTCTATATATATATATATATATATATATATATATATATATATATATATATATATATACATTAAATCTTAAAGGTTCATTTTTTATAATTAATTATATAATTTTGCTTGTATCTAAGTTCTTGCTTCTTTGCTTTGCTTCTTCTTTGCTTGTAAAAGTTCTAATTTAACTTTTTATAAGAATTCAAACTATGAATCATGTAATTTAAGCATTGTGATACATTTCAGAATATGCTGGTCGAGGTTTTTATGGTTGTTAAATTGGGTTACAGAATGTAATGCCGTTTTGATCCGGTAATTCAGATTCTCAACAATAAAAAAACTGAGGTAATTTTAAAAAAGTTACATTTCAGAGGGGTTTATAGTTTGTATAAGAGTTTTACAATCGAACAATTTATTTTTATTCACTTTCTTTCTAAGCAAAAAAGAACAAAATACATGGAACATAAATAGGCCTTCGATAAATAGTCATACTTCATTCTAATACAAATAACTTCCTAGAACTAATACATGAAAATTTCTCATAAAAATGACATTAATAAATATCTGTCATTCATTATTTAGTTTTAATATAGTTTTACAATACTCTGCAATAGTAACATGAAAATAAATTCCAAATTTAAAAAATTTAGACTCAATTTTATTTAGTATTTAACTGGTCTATTAAAACGCTAATAAGGTTCACTTCCTTACAGTAATACACCAATTTTAAATTAGTTAAGTTCAGATTCAACAATATTAAATTTGTAATAAAATTAATACGGAAACTAAATTTTGATTTTAAAATTTGTTTAAAAGAATTTAATCATAATCTTTAGATTTTACATGTTAAGAATTTTTATTAACCTCAGGCAATTTGGAAAGGCTTATTTTTTCATCTTTTCACTTTGATATTAAAGTTAATGATAATAAAAAAACCTAAATAAGCACGCTGAATGGGAAAAAATGTATTATAAATACATTTTTGAATATTTATTAATAATTATCATTTACTTTCATAATTACAAAATAAAATTTCTCTTTAATAAAATTTTCTGCTTATAAATTGCTTTTGCTGTAAGCATCAGTGTTTTCTTTAAATAAGAAAACATCAATGCTTACAGTAAAAAAAAAATAATTTATATTTACTAATATATATTATATTTATTAATAATTTATATTTAATAACATATATTATATTTATTAATAATTTATATTTAATAACATATATTATATTTAATAACAATTTATATTTTAATATTTATATTTCGAAGTGCATTAAAAAATATTTAAAATCCCATATGAAGTGGATTGCTATTGTTATATAATAAAATACTACTTCAGACATTTTATTCAATGAAATCCCTAAATACCTCTTAGGCAACTAAAATAATAAAGGAATGTGTTAATCAAAAATATTTCTGTCTAATACTCAGAAATTGTAATATTATTTATCGTTACTAAAAATAAGGAAAATGGCTTTATCCTACTTGTGTATCAACCAATGGTATTCCTCTTTATTTTAAGTAACAACTCTATTAAACCTGACTTGAATAATGAAGGCTAATAAGGCTCAAGGGCAACCACTTAATGTTATTGGGTATTAATTCAAAATGCTTGTAATTTTTTTCCATGATCAATTATTTACTGATTGCCATGTAAAGAATGTTTTATAGCATTTATATAATACCGCTTAAAAAGATGTATTGGAAATATTATGCATAATCAGTAAATGTATTTTTATTACAATAGTATTAATATTAAATAGTTAAAATACGGCAACAATAAGTACAGCAATATCTATCATATATATAATAGTTTGATTTTCCAATTATCATATATATTAACGATAGAATGAACTGAATCTTATCAATTATTCATAGCCTTTAATTAAAAGAATTAAAAGAATTAGTTTTCTTGTAAATGTTTGAAAAGATAATATATAACAAAAATCGTAAACATCAATAAATTAATTGTACAAATTAAAGAAAACAGACAAAACATATTCTCCGGAAGATGCCTAAAAATCTAAATTACCCACAAATCAATCTGATAATTTCAGAAAAGGTATTCTTTTATTAACTGTTTTTATTCTCTGCATAAATTTTAACTTTGGTCTTAATTTACGATAAATTAAAACTTTATCTGGCTTTCAAAGCATTTTTTAAATAAAGTATAATCTATATAAATTTTAAACTTGTCTTAGTTATAAAAGAATTAAGGAATTAATTTTTAAAGACGAGCAGTTATTTTATTCAGATAAAAACATTTTATAAACCCATAAACCGAAAAAGAAATTGCTAAATAATAAATAAATAATTAATAATTAAGTAATAATTTATAAAGAATAAGTAATAATTAATAAATATTAAGTAATAATAATTAATAAATAATAAGTAATAATATCGATAAATAAAAGTAATTATAATAATGTTAAAATTAATATTAATTTCGCTGGTTAACACTGGTAATCTCAAAATACTAATATTTTAGGAATTTCTATTTGAACATTCCATTAATTGGAAATATCTTTAAAAGTGAGAAATAACTTTAGAATATCCCATTTTTAGTAAATATGACAACTAGTAAATAAGAATAAATATAATCAATTCCATTTTATAAATCTGCCCTTTGTAATTACCATCAAATTAGGACATCAATATGCCTATCATGGCATTTCTCGCAGTTCAATGATAAGACTTTCCCTCAAACTCCTTCAAATTCTGTAGATTCCTTCAGACGTATAATACATTGTCAAGGTATAATTACAACTTGCTGACCTTCACCCAGTACTACATAATGATTGCCTGGAGTCATCTTTTACGCTAGAGTGATTTCATTTCCATGCCCGAGTGCAACATGACTCAAGCATAACGATATCAAATTAATATCATTGCATATTTGTGAATCTGTTTAGTACACATATTGTGCATCGATTCTAATTATTTCAGTGCGTTTTATCACATCAGTCAATCACATTAATTCGTAAATGATACATCTTTATACCATTCATAGGACTTTTCACTTCTGTATAATTTAATAAATGACTCTAAAGAAATTAATCAATTTTATACTACAACTAAAAATTTCATTTAATTCATAAAATGCCAGGAGAGCTTGGTGGTTAATATGTTCCGAGATGAAGATGTTGGATTCAGCTGTGTTAAGCTAAATCAAAATCTCACTGCGCCTACACTAGGTATTAGCGTGATAAATCTGCAAGTTGAAAAGTTGGAGCAATAGAAAATGTGTACCCAATAATTTTAATATGTCCCTGTGATGATATTTGTCCCAAATTTTAGATGAACAATGCTAATACATTTTAATAAGCCATCAGTATGGCCACTAGCATCATAAACAGTAGATAAGCTGAATATGCTTTATTATATACAATTTCAAATATGAATAACTCATAGCAAAATTCCCAACAAATATTTACGATTTACGAATTTTCATTACTTATGAAAGTTTTATACTAAATGATTGCTTATATTTGATATTTTTTAACAATCTTTTAATATCCGATGTAAATTTATCATTTATCCCCTAATCCGTAAACATCCAATCCCTCGGTAGCGGGAATGAAAACTCAAAAGCAAATATTAAAATCACTGAATCCGAGAGCCTAATACACGACCCGCAAACAGCTCTTTCATTTCAAAACTGTTATTTATTTCCTATTACGACATTCAAAATAGAAACTACGAAACGCATTCCCATGTGAGCAATCACCAAATACATACAGAGCAGGATTCTAAATTTAAAGACAGAGACAACCAATTTGAATAACACCAGCCAGACAGCTATACAATTTCGAAGTGATGATTTTGAGCTTTTGCAAACTGATTTTCTGGGTGTGCCCTCTTTTGCAAATACGTGTGCTGCATATAAAGTAGGAGTCTTAGCAAGTCACGCGTTGCTCCAAAAAAATCGCTTATCTGCTGCTCATTACTGCAGCATGTTTTTTACGAGTGCATCCCAACATTTCTGATTCGAGAATCTTTCTAATGAGGACTTATTGGACCTATCAATTTTTGTGGCCTCTTGTCCGCTCAAGCATGTAAAAATCAGCGCATGGTAATTAGTACGTGCCTATTTAGAGGTCGAAGATAGGTAGAATGATATTTATCTGTTAGTTAGCATGCAGAAGGAATTTCGGGAGTTATTTAAAAGATGCCCCGCATTTTATGTAGGCTGATTATTTCATAATTTATTTCGCCCCTGTCTTGTCAGATTTCGATATCTGTGGGATTAACTATAAAATGGTTCATGCGTGTGGTTTTAGTGTTCACCTTGGAACAAGAGCATAAATTTGTACTTTTATAGATATAGATGTTTTTTGTTAAGCACTGAAATAGATTAATGGATAATATAGGAATGTTTTAAATTATTAAGAAAAATAAAAGTAGGCATCATAAAAATTATTCTTTGTACAAAACAATACTTTGAAACATTTTCATTGCTACATTTTTTACATTATATTTTGAGAAAATATATAGTTCATAATTAATAAATTGTTCATAATTTTCTTTCACTCACTTTATGCAAAAAAATAAAGAAAATTTTTTAAGAATAAAGAAAATTTTTAAAAATAAATAAGGTTTTTTTTTTTTTTTTTAACATGTTTTGAGGCATAATTTTGATCAATATTTAAGAAACATTGCTAAATTTAAAATTTTCAACATATAATTAATTTCTTCACTGAAATTATTAATGAGATATAATGTAATAAAGAACCAACTTTTTAATCATATAATATAATAAATATTTTAAAAAAATTAATTAAACAGTTTTTCAGCAAATTTTATTATTAATATTTGATTCATATTCCTATATAATATTAATTGTTAGGAAATACCATGTAAGAAATATGTTCCAAATTGTATTAAAACCAAAAAGTTCTAGTCTGAATTCCAATTTTATGAGCTATACCAACCATACAAATTGCGAGTGGTAAAATGTCTTAATTAAGAAATTTAAATATTCATTCATTTTGAAAGGTGATTTATTATGATCTAAATGTATTATTCAAGAATTAATTTAGGAAATTAAATCTGAATAATATATTTTTAATAATCTGAATACTATATTTTTAATTAATAGTATAAGCAATTCTAAATAAAATAATTTATTTCAAGTAATCTACTTTAGGACATTACAGTATCCTCACATTTTAATGAGCATTTCAAAAATTTTATTTCTGTGTAACCAGATTAATTTATCATTTAATCTACAAAAATTAATAAGGCTGTAAAAATCTTACTAAGTAGCATTTTGAAAAAATACTTTGATAAAAGGAATAATTCTTTTAAAAAAAAATATAATAAAAGACTAGTAAATTTAAAAAAATTTTTTTTTAATGAAAATATTTAGTATCAGTTCAATAATTTATCAAATAATTTAACTGATATTAAGTAATTTTTCAATGTTTACTGAATAGTTTTTCAATATTTATCACATTTATCAACAGTTTTTATTTATCAACAGTTCGAATTAATTTTTTTGAAAAAATACATAAATAAATGATAACCAACCATACAACGAAAGAGAATTTTAATCTTTCGATTAAGTTCTTTAAAAGTTGTTTCACTGCAATAGCAGTTCAGTGAATGAGAAACCACCAGAAGTCTAAGAGAAATTAATTGGCATCATTTCTTTTATAGCAAAATAAAAAATAATTTTGTTTTATAATTATAAATTATATTCATTTAATTCTTTTCAATTGATATAAAATAAATATTAACATACCATTTTAAATTTTGGATTCTAGAAAAATATAAAAGCTACTACATTTATTTTATATGGATTTTTAAAAATGCACCAATTTTAAGTCTTATACTTAAGAGCAAAAAAATGGAATTTTTAATTTTATTATTTTATTTAAATAGTGCATTTTTAAGTAAAATTATTAAATAATCTAAAAAATATTTTGTTTAGAATTATAAATTATATTCATTTAATTCTTTACAATTGATATGAAAAAACAAATATTAACATACCATTTTAAATTTTGGATTCTAGATAAATATAAAAGCTAGTACATTTATTTTGTATGAATTTTAAAAATACACCAATTTTAAGCCTTATACTTAAATGAGCAAAAAATGGGATTTTTGATTTTATTATTTTAGTTAAATAATTCAATTTTAAGTAAAATTATTAAAAAAATCTTTAAAAAATGTAAGATAAAACCAATAATTACAAAAGTGGTGTATTTACTGTTAATCAACAGGGTACTTTTTAAGAATGTATTAAATATTATTTGAAATTAATATTTAAAAATATGATTAAATTTATTTTGGAAAGCCTTATCAAGTTAAATTGCTTTAAATATCCATAAATTTCTAGAACTAGAAACATTCAAAATTACTTACTTATTATTATTATTACTTTTTGACTTAGTACTTCAGTAAAGAATAAGCATTTATTTCATTTTGTACATGGAGGCTTTAAATTATAAATTTTGCAAAAGAAATAATATTTAAAGGAAATTTTATTTAATAATGCGGATATTTTGCATGACATTAGAGTGTTGCTTAATCTTTATGTCAAATCTGATAGTTTTGTTTTCAATTAAATAAAAACATGTGCAGTGAGCGATAATTTTTTTAAAAAGAATAAACACAAGGAAAAAAAAAAAAGAAAACAAGGAATATCCATTTAATCTTAGTATATTTTAAAATTTTTATGCAATTAAAGTAATGCATATTATAGTTTAAAGTTATTACTTAAAAAACTTCTTGTAATTCTCTATTACTTAACAGAAATCGTTGTGATAATGATAAACAGGATTTTTAAACAAATAAAAACAGTTAAAAAAAGAGAAGAAAAAAAAACTTTGGAAGTTTTTAAATTAATATAACATATCAAAATTTTGGGCTTAATTTTATTTGCATTATTAGCCTCTATGACACCAACACCTGAATTAAGCTACCTTTTATTATAAAAAGGGTTTTAAATTTTTTTTTTATATAAGATAAAAAATTAGGAATCCTCACATTAAAGAACTGATATCTACAATAAAATACCAGAAAAGAAGCATAAAATATATTATATGTTTCTATTAGCACATATCTTTCATTCATTTTATCTATTTTATTTTTTTAATTTCTTAGTGTACAGAAGTCAGAATATTATCTCAGCAAAAACTATATAAGGGCACTTTTGAATTTTCAATTTGTAACAGTTAAACAAGAAGTTAAATTTACTCTCAGAGAAGCGTTATAAGCACATTATTCATGAAGTTAGGTTTTCCCTATTTAAAATTTAATAATATTTTGTTCTAAATTATTAGAAAATTATCTAGAACAAAAAATTCCAAAAATTTAGAGAAAAAAGTCATGTGCAAATGTAAAATAAAACAAAAGATAAAATTTTCTGGCAATAGAACCTATTGCAAAACTTATTACAGAGAATAAATATTCTATTTCGACGAAAGAATGAGAGCATCAAAAAGCAGAAAATCACATCATGAAATTACTTAGAAATACCATTCTTTTTACCATAAACTATAACAAAACAAAAAGCGCATAGTACGTGAGTTGAAAATTTAATTGACACAACTCGATAGAAATCTCTTTTCCGAAGAAGTAGGCAGTTCTTTTCTTAAAGCCCTACCTAAATACCAGGACATTATAATTTTTCAGCCATAATGGTAAAAAAATTAGGTTATACCATTATTTGTATTCTCTAGCTTCCTCCTACATATGATCCCGGAACAGGAAAAGCTCCTATTTTCAAACTTCTACAATTTTTTCAAATAACTGCCATAAAATAGACTGTTATATGATGGGGTATGGTATATCGTGCAATTTTGAAATAAATTGTGTCTCTTCCTGTTACTTTGCATAACATGGAACCGGTGTTTTTTATTTTGTTGTCAAGCTAACTCACTTCCTCATTCAGTATTTAGGTTAGCAAAAAAAACATATTTTTATGTGAAATGCTGTGGATGAATACAGCTATAAACTTTTTAGATATGGTTTAACCTAAAATTGCTATCTATAAATAATTTGCATTTATTTACTGCTCTGCTTTTTAAATCTAAGCCCCTGTTTTTAAACGAATTTTTAGAAAACTTGAGATAAGCTTTGTTACAATAAAAAATAATATGTGTATTCATTTTTGAAGAAAATTTTTCCATGTTCAATAAAATATTGGGTTTTATTCTTGTAAAAATACATATTAGTAATAAGAAAATTAATTAGTAATGAAGAAAAATAAGGTAAAATAACAATATTAATTGATATAAATGCAAAATAAGGTGATAAAATTTATTATATATTTTTTTTTGTTTAAAGATTTCTTTACCAATGTATTACTTTGTAATAAATGTTTTCCATTACTGGAATCATGCATCCAATGTAAACTAATATATATCCAATTAAATGAGGTCTAATGTGATTATACTTGGACACTATATTTTTTATAAAATAAATCAAAATTATTTAAACAAATGAATCTTCTTAATTTTTTTGTATAGAATAGTTAAGAATACATAGTAAATATTCAATAATTCTTCAGTTAGATTAATACAACAAAAAAGTGAATATTATTGACCCTATCAAGTAATCTTTAAGATTTAGTTAATTTTTCTGTAAATATTTTCATCTTAAATATATTCAAACTTGTCTTTCATTTCTTATAACTAAAAATTATTACTATTAACTAAATTTTCCATTTCTTTATTAAGTTAAACTTTCCTAAAAGTATTTAAAAATTTCATTTTTATTAAAAATTCAGCAGAAGATTAGACAATTTTCAAAGAGATTTAAAAAAATGGAAACCTATTCAAAAAATAATTCTATCATATGCAAATATATAGATTATAATTTAAGCCCATTTAAACTGAAAAGAAAACAATGCATGCTGTATAGATTGATTAGAATGCTACATAGTATCCTAACATGGAAATTTACTATAAAAGTAAAAATAATAATAACTTGATAAAATAATGAACTCTCTAAAAATAGAACAGCAGGAATTATTACAATAAGTATTTGAAGACAAATGTTAGAAAGATTTCATTTATTTTTATGAACAATTAATTCAGAATATATTTACTTTTAAAGATAATACCTTTATAAAGAGAACAAGTTATGTTAAAAATGTTCTTTGAAGTTCATATTACTAACAAATGATTGAGTACAACATTTATGACTAATTCAAAGAACAGAAAATTTAAAAAAGAGCATTGATTTTGCATTCATAATAAAAATAAATAAATGCCACAATTAAATTTCCGTTCTCCCTGTTTTCTAGTAAAATAAAAATAATTTAATTATACTCATGTGTCTATATTTTTCTTGTAAAATAAGGAAATAGGAAGTTAATAATCTTCAGGTATTTCTTCCATTTACTAATAAACTGTTATTAATTAACTTAAAATGATTGAATTTTTAGAATTCTTTCCATTCATAAAAATTGGCTTTACATTGCTGTAATTACTATTTGTAAATGATTCTTTACAGTACTAAAGTGAAATTCTTGTAAAACATTTGCATGCATTTAAAACTAAAAACTTACTCATGTGTTTTTATAAAACTCCCATTTCATAAAATAATGAGATCTTTAGTCGAATGATTTTCTTAAATTCCTATTCAAAATAATTGACCACATTAAACTACAGTAAAATATTTTTGATCTTACTCTAACTATTGATGAAATATTTCTTCTCAATGAACTATCTAAAGTTAATTAGAGCATCTATCAATTATTAAAACTTACTCAAGGGTTTCTATAAAACTCGCCCTTTATAAAAAAAAACAAGTAATATATAAAAAAAAATTAAAAAGTCAATTCCTACTTTTTTTAACTATATTGCAGAAAGTCCTTTATAAATAATTTTCATTCATTTTTTAAGTTTATCTAGCGCCATCTATTGGTAGATATATGCAACTTAAACTAAAAAAAAAAAAATAAAAATTAATTAATTAAATTTAATTACTGAATTAATATTTGAAAAAACTGTATTAACATCAGTCATCCACTACAAGTTAAAAAAAATGTATTTGAACTTGAGTGGATGAATAAGAAGTATTTTATTAAAGATTGAAAACTTGAACAAGATTTATTTAGGGGAGAGTGTGAGATAATAGAAGTAATTGAAGTCCTTTTTTTTTTATCTTCCTTAAGCTACTGAAAAATAATTCTTCTAATTAAATTCAGGTAGCTTATTAAGAACATCAATTATTAAAACCTACTCAAGTATTTCTATAAAACCTAGGTTTCATTAAAATAGAAGATCTTCAGACGAATTATCTTCTTAAATTCAGAATCTAAATAATTGATCCCACTAAAGTTTAGTCAAATATTTTTTTTATTTTCCACAAACTACTGACAAAATATTTCTTTTCAGTAAACAACTTGAAGTTAATTAGAACATTTCTCAATAAAACACGTATATTTCATAGTTCTACAGAACAACCCATTCACAATAATTATCACAATGTAATCAGAATTTATCTAAATAAAACAACAAAGATACTTTTTGTGAATAAATAAAATAAATTCTCAAAAAGCCTAAATAAAAAAATTCGAATTCATAATTGAAAGTATTTTAAATGGAATTAGGTAATTAAAAATTCAATGTTTTAAATAAAATATATCGTAAGACTTTTATGAACATATATGTACATTAAATTTTATGAGAAAAATCATATATTCTTCATTGATGGATTGCAATATGTTACATTAATTAAGAAAAATTTGCATCAAAAAAATATAAGTAAAATAGTAAATCGTCAAAACTTGCTTATGAGTCGATGAACTATTAGCTCTGCATGTCACATACGATGAAAAGGAGAGCCTATGTGGTGCTAGCTTCCTGGAAAAATATGTTGAAATTTTTGTCACGATTTCTATAGTGGTAGTTTTTGTGATATTTAATGGACGGAAGAGATAAACTGAAAAAAAAAAAAAACAAAGTAAATGCGGAAAGATAAATTTTCTATCTTCACAAGCAAGCAATCGTTTAAATGCTTTCCGCCAGAAAAACCAGCGAAATTAATGTAGGGAATACTAATAGAAAGAAACAGTTACAAACAAAATAATATGAACAACTGGAAGTAATCTGCAGGTCACATATAATAATGGACATACCCTAAAAATTGCATAATATAATTTATAATTTGGTCAAAAATCGGAAATGTATGATAAAATTATCATACAGAAAAATTTACATTATTGTATAAAAATTTAATAATATAAAGTTATAAAATGTTTGAGATTTTATAATTGATTAAATAAGCGAAATGTTTTTTTGAGCTCTTTCATTTCTTAAAAAAAAATGAAGCGAAAAGGTATTTAAATGAAATATTTTGTTGAATATGCAAATTTTTACTAAAAAGTCAGTTTTCGATGCTTTAAAGACATTAAAAATATAGAATAAGAACCTTTTAGTTACGAAAACGCTTGAATTTTTTGCTGTAAATTTTAACCTTTAACTGTATTTTTATAATATAAAGCTTAAAATAAAAACTTTACTTTTCAAACATCTTTTAAAAAGCAAAAATATATTCATTTGTTGATTTAGTTGAATATTTTGTTCTAAACAATCGTAAAAATATTTACATTTCAAAACACCTAGTTTACTATAAGATTTAAAGTTAATATGAAATTAAAAATTTTTTAGTACAGTTTTCACTATTTAGGATATCTAAATTAAAATTTCTGGATGAAATTTCCCATTTGATTATTCAGAAAGAAGAAGAAGGAAAAATGAACAAGTACAACCTAATAGTTCTTAAATAATCTCTACTTTGTGGTAATAGACACTTGACTCATGGCCCAGTAGTTACATGTGCACCTAACCAGCACGAAAGCTTAGATATGAACTCGCTGGTGGCGTCTGTGGAAACCAATGCTTTTAAAATTTAAGAACTTCTGTGGCATTTGTGGCAGTATGTGTAAACTTTTCGCAGTGGTAATCCGAGTTTCTATTATGATTTTCCGGGTTTTCCCCCATACCATTCTTAAATGTTGGAAAGATACCTCAAAAAATCATCCCAGGAGATTATGTCCTCATGTTACTACCCGTGGTGGTATGCATAGGTTGGAAATGATAATTTTACGCACCTGTGTGCAGAAAATGGGCTCTTATTATTAGTCGTAGTAGTATTACGTAAAAGTAATTAAGCTAATTTCGTGAAAAGCGTTTTAGAAAGGTACGATTTAAATTTTTATTTATGAAGTAAATTCTATTATAGCATAATGTATTTCAAAATTTAAAAAAAAAAATTGTTATATTTGTCTATTTTTATTATGTATAATTTTTTTTTTTAACATCAGTGGGCCTTCTGTCCTGCCTATGTCATGAATGGCCCACCGACGGATGATAGGGGAGGACAATGCCACGGGGAAGACTTAAGAACTATCCCACGTCTGCAGGTTATAAGGCAGAAAACCTCTAACCCATTCCCACCAGGAAGTCTGACAATCCATATGAGATGTTCTACACGCTTTGTTACATTGGCTATCGATTGCCTCATTTCTGAAAGCAGTGACTGCAATGCCGACAACAGTAGATTTAAACCCAATCCCTCGTGCACAGCACGCATAACATGCACTAACTACTAAATACACTCATGTCCATAAAAGGATAATTCAGAATCACACAGAAATTGAACTCTAAAATAAAATTTTCACCTGTAGAATTATCACACACATCTTGAAGAAAATATGCAAATTACAGGAAACCACCAGATGGCACGGATAGTACGTCACAATGACGAGAGTGTAAGAGAGGGATATACAAGGAATGGTGGCAAAGAAGTAAAAATTGTTCACAAGCACTTTAATAGCCTTTCAGTGCAATAACCGCATAGTTATGGCACAAAGGAAGCATTTGGCATGATTTTTTACGTGGTAGAATAATCGGACGACTGGAATGTGGACGTACCCAGCTGGAAGTATTCCGAGGAACTTGGAATCGCCCAGAGTGTCATCTCCAGGCTTTGGCAACGATTCCAAGATGATGGTAATGGAGTAGATGTTACAGCACAGGTCGACCCCGAGTTACAACGCCGAATGAGGACAGGTATTTAGCAGTTACTGCTAAAAAGAAACAGACGGAGCACAGCATCAGACCTGTCTCGTCAGCTCTCTTCAGCTACCGGTACGACAGTTTTCAAGGCAGACTGTGTACAGACGCTTAGGGGGCACATTGTCTATATGCTCATAGGCCTGTCAGATGTGTTCCACTTACCGCAACTCACTGTCGCCTGCGATTAACCTGGAGTAGAGAGCATGCATTGTGGACACCGCAACAGTGGTCTTGTGTGATGTTTTCCGACGAGTCCAGGTTTAGTTTGCAGTCTGATTCTCGCCGGACTTTCATATGGAGAGCGCCAGGTACCCGTTACCACCAAAAGAACACCATTGAACGACACCGTTACGGTGGTGCAGGATGGCTCGTTTGGGTAGGAATTATTCTTGTTCCAGAACTGACCTGCATGTTCAGAGTGTAACGATGACAGGCCATATCTATCGGGATGTCATTCTGGAACAACATGTACGTTTGTTTCGGGGCGCCATGGGTGCTGAATTTCTGTTTATGGACGACAACGCCCGTCCTCACCGTGCAAACATTGTAGATGAAGGCCTTCAATTGGAGGATATCACCAGTATGGATTGGCCAGCATACTCACCGGACTTGAATCCAATAGAGCATGTGTGGGATATGCTTGGCCGACGAATTGCAGCCCACCTGTCAACCGGAACTTCGGAGGACATTGCTTGATGAGTGGTTAACATTCCCGAAGATCCGATTGATAATTTAATAGCATGCCTAGGCGTTGTAAGGCCTGTATTGCATCGTCCGGGAGACATACTTCCATATTAACCATCATACTAACCATGTTATACTGTTTTTTGTAAATAGGTTTTTGAAATTTGCTCCAGGGAGTGAAAACCGCAATTTTTGTTAATTATGTCAAACATGTAGCATCTTATTTGCTCTTTACCTTTTGTTTAATAAATAGACTTTACAAATAAGTCAAATTTGTTTTGCTTCTGTCTCTCTTTCTTTGCCTGAACTTCATTACCCTTAATTTATGGACATGAGTGTATACACAGGACTATTTGTTGCGTACCTAATATTCCGTTAATTTTACAACTGAAAATCGATAAAAAATTGTTTCAGTTTGTTCCAATAATTCCGATACAATTTGTAATAAAATTTTGAGTCCTAAAAATACCACCATAGTTATTTGTATGCGATATCTTGTTTGCATAAGAGGGATACTTTAGAACTTTCTGGTAAGTTAAAAAAATAAGAGTTTTATAAATTCATTTAGAAGAAAAAAAATGTTGTACCAGTGATGTACTAGTAGACCAGTTTTGTACCAGTACTTTTACCAGTCTCAGAACCTATACTTATACTAGTTTGTACCAGCTTTCAAGAACATTTGGAAGAATACGGTGGTAGCGCATTCAAAAATTACATATTTTTGCAAAGGATTACGAGTAATTGAAACAAATTTTATCGTACTAATCAGAAAGATATTCAGAATAATATAAATGTGATATTAAATTATGTAATGGGTATCCAGAATAACCGAATAAGATTGAAATTAATGTTAAATGCCTTTCGTATTTGTATTTATTTATGAATTACAAAAAATTAATAATTTTTCTTCGTATTTTTAGTCAAACCCATTATCTTACGATACTTTTAAGTTCCAGCTATTGCCAATTTTAAGATTTAAAAGTCTTAACTAGAAGATATTCATTGATTATTCTAAAAATTTACTTGTGTTTCTTATATATTTTTCCAACTTTTCTGTGATAGGGGAAAAACCCGGATATTTAAAAGGAAACCCTGAAAAAATGAAAATTCTTACATAATATTCCTCTAATTTTCCCATAATTGGACTCAAAGTAAAACCTGAAGATATTTATTGATTACTCTAAAATTATGAACTTACGTTTTTTTTTATATATTCTTTCAGATTTTTCGCGCCACATATATTTAGAACCCTAAGTGAAATCGGAGAATATTTATTGATTAATCTGAACTTTTTTACGTATGTTTCTGAAACTATTCCTTAAAGCGGAAAAGAATATCGAAAAAAAACTTTTTACTCTCCGTCCTATTGTGTATGTCTTCAGAATTTATTCTTTTTCAGTTGATTGCATTAAAAAACGAAAAAGTTTTATTAAATGCGGAGCAAATAACAACAGGCCACACATTAAGCACATAAACAAAAGTCGAGTTTTTTAAAGAAAGTTTTATGGAAAGATACTGCTTTTGGAATGCCGAAAATCTCTCATTAACCTTCATGAAGGAATACTACACAAAAAGTTTTTTTCTCTCCTCATTTAATTATACCTGCACACACAGGCTTGTTCTAGATGAGTTGACATAAAAATGCAACAACAAAAAATGTTCGAAAAGTTATGAATAAAAAGTTTCTAAATGATGGTACATAATTATCATAAAATAAAGCACATATTTATGTGACGGGAGAATTTTAATTCATTTTATGTTGAAAATTCCACCGTTAGCGTTTTCCCCATCCCCCGTAAATCCGGATCATTAAGGAAGCTGTAAAGCAAATCCGGTTTTAAAATACCTTGATATATTCAGTATGGCAAACGGTTAGGGAAGTTTTATTACAAACTTTTATTTATAAAAGAAACTTTCTTGTAAAGCATAATTTTATTGCTTTTTTTGATATGAGCTTCTGGCTTTTCACAGGATTGTTAAGTAATTTGCTTTAATAGTTTTAATTTTAATAAATCTATTGAAGAATTTTCAATAAAGAATTAGGGAAAAAAAAATTTAGAATACATTATTTCGTTAAATGCCAAACTACCTCATCTTTTAGGCCATAAAGTATTATCTTGATAAAGTTCCTTAACTCTTATGTTTAAATTTTAGAAACTGAATTGTTTTTGAATAAAAAAATTTTTTTTTTTAATTTCTCAGGTAAAAGATGTATTTATAGGTTAATTATTATGAAGCAGTTCAAGCCTCTTATTGACCATCATGGTACAAAAAGTGTTTGTATCAATCACGTTGTGATTGATAAACATAGTTAACAATTTTAAATAAGACAATTTTAAACATTGAGTTTTGTTGTACAAAGTTACACTACCAAGTTATTGTCGTTACAAAGTATTTCAAATTTTTAAAATATTTATTTGGCATTATATTTTTTATAAAAATACTTTTAAAAAATCTTTTACGTAAAAATAAAACATTTTAAATATAAATTATTAAATACTTTTGCCTATAACTTGTGGCGGCCTGATGTCCAATTGGCTAGAGTTCTGGCCTTTGGTACAGGCTTCAGGCTACAGGAGGTGGCATGTATGTTTTGTTAGTGGCTCTGAATCCATGTTAAACTGTAGCTCCCGATCTAATTAGACCAAAGTTTGCAAAAGATGACCGTAGAGTGATAAACAAAACAAAAAAATCTATAACTTTCGGAAATAATGTCATGGGTCTTTCAATGGACAAAACACAAATGTGATCCAGTTACAATTGTGAAGAACTCCAAAAGGGTATTCCTTCATAGATTGTAATAAGTGTTTAACAAAAATAGTGCTAGTGGATATTAACAAACTAATAAATTTTAGAATACTGAATATAACATTTTATACAATACAAGTAAAAGCTCCCCCTGAATCCCCAATTCATTAATTATACATTTGTCAATGATGTGCATAACGCACAACTACTTGGAAAAAAGAGAGTACGTAAATAGTACTGAAATAAAGAGAAAAATGAAGAGTACGTAAATAAATTGAAAACAATAGAAGTTTTCGTACGTTAGTTGCAAACCCAGGGGCGAGCCAAAGAAAAAGCGCGCATGCTCATAGGAAATTATGTTTCCTATGAGCATGCGCGGGAGAAAAGCTAACGGACGTCCTACGGTAACTAATGTACGGTATGCAAAAACTCTAATATCCATTTTAAGCTCTACCTCAAACTGTAACTGTAACCCCCACATCATGCAACCTTGTCTTCTTTTTCCAACTTACTAAAACAAACAA
The DNA here is from genome assembly GCA_021605095.1 of Caerostris extrusa. Taxonomy (NCBI): domain Eukaryota; kingdom Metazoa; phylum Arthropoda; class Arachnida; order Araneae; family Araneidae; genus Caerostris; species Caerostris extrusa. The sequence goes on from BPLR01006577.1 coordinate 111,435, forward strand.
CAGGATGAACATCCATTTATGTACAAAGCATTGTTTTCCCTACAAAGGAGTTATTTGAATCAAGCAAATCTTGCTTTTCGCATATAAAATTAAAATTTGCGAAAACATCATTATATGCTTTTAATTGTCTTTGTAAAACTTTAAAAATACATTCTTTTCATCTACTTTGTAATAACAAAACACCCATCGCTAATTTATTTAATTTTTATCAAAAAATGAATAAATCGAAAAAATATTTATCAAAAACTAATTACTAAAAAGTAAAAACAAATTTTGTCACTCTTCCATTTTGCTTTATCATAAAAATACCAAATAAATTCACAGCAACTGAAATCTGGTTGCATAACTGGTTAGAAAGGCGAATACAAAGTTAACAATTCAAGCCTGAGTAATTGTCATAGCCTGGAAAATGTCTTTTTTTTTTTTCCCCTGGTAATAAATATCCTCAGAACCCTTCCTTAAAAACAGTAAAACACACAGACTATAAACTTTTTTTCATTACTTCGTTCTAGTTTCACTTGATGAATAATTGTAAAAAATGATCACATAGTAGAGAAAAAAAGTAGTTTTTTTTTTGAAATTGGTTTAGAATACATTATGGGCAAAGATAATTAATTCAGTCGGCAGCAAATCACGCACATTTGCTTTAGTTTGTAAAATCTATGCGTGCAATTGTGGTTTTCACTTGAGTTTAGAAGCTATAAAATTTAATAAAGCAAAAATATCTACAGAGAAACGGTGTGCATGCGTGTCTATCAGAAATAACTATTTAGGATATATTTGCATTAATTAGTATCTTATCTTCGCTCAAGATTTTTGTTACAAACAATGATGACTTCAGCATTTATACTTTTATAAGTGATACTGTAATAAATAATGTACTTTTATCAAATAAGATTTCATATACAGGTTTTTGATAATAAACTGGTTAAATTTACAAAAGTGTCATATTAAAAGCTATTCTTAAACTTAATTATACAGCCCCATTTTTAATCATAATCTTGCCTGTTAAAATTTAAAGATGACTAAAGTATTTATATTACTGCTGGCCCAGTACATATGTAATATCAGAAACTATTAATTAAAATCTGAAGTTTTTTTAAAACATATATTTAGTTTCAACCAAATTTAATCAAATATTATTTTTAAATTATATGCATAATTTGCGTATAAAGCAAATTATTTAGGAAGAAAGTCATTAGTTTTTAGCGGAAGAATTTTTCCAAAAATCCTTTGATTAATTATGCAGCTATGCCAAATTTTTATCGGCTATTAACAAGAAAGTTTCTTGAAAAACAACGTAAGAATGTCCTTGGCTTAACTAATGTTTAGAAAAGCATAGATAATGTTATTAAGAATTTCATTATATCGCATTAAATTCATCTGGTTTTTTTTCTGGTTATCTCGTTGAAGAATAAAAGTGATAGAAGAAGTTTAATTTAAATACTGCCGAATTTCAATAAAACAGAACATCCACTATTAAATAATTTTTCATGGTTATGTAATCTTCAAAATACTTTATTAGCACTTAAAAAGTACTTCCTGCTATATTAAGATTTTTTCTGTAAAATGAGAGAAAGATATTATGCATTACAAGAAAACACTACAGTTTACCTGCTTTTAGGTAATGTATAGCATGCTTAAAAATATATGAAGAACATATAGAGTGGATACAGATTAGTTGAACAATTTCATGCATGGATAAATAGCAAAACATTGATTATAAATGTTCAGTACCAAATTAATAATATTGGGCATTAAGTATACGAATTATTTTTTTAAATTATACTACTGAGTGATATGTAATTCACAGTCATTCACTGTTCTTTCTGTTTTCTCGTAACGATGGACTTTTATAATAGCACTAAAAAAGGGAAATGTTGTCCACAGTTTCATGAAAGTCATTCTACTATGTAAGTGCAATGAAATCATCCACATCCTGAATTGAAATCACGAATCATCATTGCACTTGGTTTGATAGATTAAACATGTGATAAGAACTGATTTACCAATGCGACATTATCAGAGTATTAAAAAAGGCCACATCTAATATGTGTGAAAAAGATAACTTTTGTTTGTTTCACTATCTTATTATCATGTGTATATGTTTCGTTGTATAATTCTGATTAATAATCTATTTTTTGTCTAACTAACTTAAGTACATTCCGTATTTAATAATATACATAAATTGTATATGTATGTTTTAGTAATCATTATTTTAAATATTACAAATTTATAAATTAGTACTCATAAATGCGAAGCCGAATTTTACTGTGTACAGCGTTTACTTGAACAGTCTTATATATATATTTACGCTGAAGTAAAAATACTTATCCGTAAATGCAGAAAAATTGCTATTAATACGAAACGCATTTCATGTGCCATCAATAAAAAGAGGAGTTTTATAGATATTTTTGATTTTTAGTTCGCTTTTCTTTATTTCTGCACAATAAATTATTGATGGAAAAACCCATAAACTCAACTTCCAGAAAGTTATTAAAAAGCCCTTCGATAAAACTAAACGGAAAGTTAAATTTTTATCCTAATTTTATGACCCAATGGTTCGAATTATATTTATAAATGTAAAAATAACAATAAGAATTGTCAGATAAGTTAAATATAGTGAATGGAAATATATGACAATATAACTGACATTGTGCCTTCTGCCTGTTTGAGATTGTGCCACCTGAGTAAGCATTAAGTATAAAAATTTGAAACTGAAAGACACAGAAAGACAAAAATTATTATATAAAACATTTTAACTAACTTAACTATTCATTATAAAAAATATTTCCTAAGAGATTTAAGTAGATGCCCTAATTCTAAGCATTCTTTCATACGCCCAGAAATAGTTACTAAGTAAAAAAAGGTAAAAAAAAAAAAAAAAAAAAAAAAAAAAAAAGAGAAAGCAAGAAGGAAAAAAAAAAAAAAAAAAAAAAAAAAAAAAAAAAAAAACTGATAAGAAAGGAAAAAAAAGAAAGAAGAAAGCAAGTAGCTAAAAAAAGCAGCAAATAAGATTTTTAAAATATTGCAAAAATTTAATATAGAAAATTTTGATGTTACTTTGTTAAATAATAACAATAATAAATAAAGAAATCTTGAGAGATTAAATTATAGGAAATGTTCATTTTTTTTTATCAATAAATAATTATCTTTACAGTTATCTTAAAAATTATCTTAAATAAATTATTTATTTTTATCAATAAATAAACTTCTGAAATTTAGACCTAAGTTTCCGTGGTTTAAAGTTGCAGAAATCGGTATATGCAAGACTTGTTACTTATTACTATATCATAGTAAAGTCGCTTTTAAATTATACAAGAAAGCTATATTATACATAATAAAGTAAAAGGATTATGAAAGTTTAAATATAGTTATATAAAGACAAAATAATAATATAATTTCTATTTTTAATCCTCTTTCTTGCGAATTTAAAAACTTTTGAACTTTCTTCTTGTTGTTGTAATTTAAGCTAGTCTTAACTATACTTTTTAGAGTAGATGAAAGAGAGAAACAAAATATTCTGAAAAGAATGAGTTATAGTTATGTTAATTGCGGACATTTTTATTTCTCTGAAGTTTTAATGTGCAATTAACGATGATAAAATGTCTTTCATAGCTACAGACACATAAAAGTTAGAAAATTCTTTTATATTGTATATCTGAGATTAATATAAATCTTGCTGAAGACCTTTTTGAAAACTTTTCCCCAGACAATTGACCTTGGGAATTGAGTAAATTTTTTGCACTTTGCTTTTATTCTTTTAATAAAAAGAACAACTTAATTAATATTTGAAGGGCTTGAATGAAAATAAAAAATAAACCATGAAATTTTCCAAGACTTTGAAATTTCAACCATTAAAACATCAGTTAAATATAACTTTTCTTTCTTTTAATTAATTCCTTTTGAAAAACGCCACTAAGAATTTTCGAAACCAAAACCGAATTAATCCTCTTAGTTTTTTGAATGGGCCGAAAAAGAAAATAAAAACACTTAGATTAAATTTCGATGCGGTGCACAATGGCTAAAGTAGGCGAAGAAACCCTTTAGGAAGAGAAAGAATAATCTTCCGAAGTGAAGAACTTGGCCAAAAAATAAGAAACATAGGAAGAAAAAGAAAGTTATCAGCACACACCACACTTGACCTCTTTCCGCCGATTCAGTGAAAGAACTCAGCCAATATTATCCCCCAAAATAATACTGATCCGACATTAATGGTGAACTGATGGTCCTCGAAACTGAGGAAGTAATGGACAACAAACTATTGATTGAGACTTGGGAAAATCCGCAAAAGGATGCTACGAAGCAAAACATTCGAGGCCTTGAAAATGCCCCGTAACTAAAAATAATTTTCCCTTAACGTTCAATCATTCGCTTTTGTGCAGTTGGAATTCCATGATATAAACTGCAAGGGCTACTAAACCGAAATGCTGGACGTTACGATTTGCAAGCTTTGGCTATAATAAAGATTTTCAGAAAGTGCTTTTAAGTGGACTGCAGAATTGTTTCAGGACTCCAAGACAAATTGTGTTGCAGCTATGTGGGAAGCCAAAGAATGAAAAGAAAATAGTTCAAATGGCTGTATGTTTGCTGTTAGGAAATAACTAGAATATGTTCGGGTTGTGTACTATTTTTATGGTGCATTTCGGAGAGATTTTACTGGTTATTTATTTTTTTTAAACAATATTTTGGCTTTTGAAATGAGCTTAGCGTGCAATTCTTTAAATAACTTCAGCATTCGATGGATTTTATGGTATTTACGTTAGAGATAAAAGTTAAGCATTGCTAAGATTATTTTATATGATATAAACATTTTAAAGGATATGATATAAAGATTGAATTTATTGAAAATATTATGGCAATGAAATTAGTTTATTTTTATGAATATGGAATCTTATTAATCAAAATCAAAAAAAAGTTTAAAATTAGGTTTTGAAGTTTTTTAAATTCTTGTTCAAAAAAATTGGCAAGCAATAATTTAAGGGTCTTTATTTAAAATAATACAATCGATGCAGGGATATAGTCACAATAGATTAACAGATGCAAGAACGTACATATATATGATTAAGTTTTTAATTTTTTTTTGTTAACATGAATTGATTTTCTATTAAATAATTGTTTTTTTTCATTATTATTGATTAAAAACGTTTGATTGTGTTTGATTATCAATGAAGGATTTAATAATTACGTATTCTCGACTACATACTTTACACGTTTAATTTTAGTTTTATTTACTTCATGGTTTTTTTACTAAAACAATGCATTTAATTTAAAATTACTTAATTTAATATCGATTGATTCAAATGAATTTTAGTAAGATATTTTAAAATCTTAGTATCGTCTTCAATATAACAAATTCTTAAATATCCTGAGTTCAAAAAAATAATTTAAATTGATACATTAATAAGTTTTATTGGTATATATTGCACCTTGTAAGACCCGAGAAGCAATTCCTCCATGAAATGAAAGAAGTTACTGTCTTGTAGTTTTGCTTGTCTTGTAGTTTGCTTGTCTAGTAAAATTAAAAATGGGCAATTGGTAAGAGCTTTTGAAAATTCCTTACAGTTTCTATATATTTGGGACGAGTTTTTTCCTTAGCGAGGAAGTTCTCCTCAGAAGACATTCATGAAAGCATTCCTTTTGTATTTACAACATTTGCATTCCTTTTGTCATGAAAGCATTCCTTTGTCATGAAAGCATTCCTTTTGTATTTTGTTGGGATATTCAAGTAATACTCATAGTGAAAATCTATATAATATAAAATAACTTAACATAAATGATATAGAATAATAATATGATATAGATACTTAATACATATAATATAAAATAAATTTTTGACGGAATATGTCTATATTTGCTGTTACGTTTTTAGATATACGTTCTTTAAATTCCTTAGTTTAAAAAAGCGAACTTATCGAAATGTTTAGCTTGAAATACATGATTCAATTTCATTCTGAGTATTATTATTTTCCGTGACTCACATAAAGAAAAGTGAAATTTTTTTCTTTCATTCAAAAGCATATGCAGAATGGAAGATTTTGTTTGAGTATTTAAATTTTACAATAATGAACCCAGTAATACGTATTTCTGGTAAATGATAAATGCAATTCATTTTATTTTTTTTACATTTTTTTCTTAATATGATATGTATTATTTATATTAAATTATTACTAAACTAAATAAAATATAATATACAAAGATCAAGCATGTTTTTTCCTTATGTAAGGACCTTCCAAGTTAATTTTACGTTATCGCTATTTTATATACAATTTATCGTAAAAATGGAAATCGGCGCTTTATTTTCAGCTTTAAAATAAAAAAAAAAAAAAATAAGAAAATCAAATTACGACTTTACTTGGCTCATCTCTCAAAAAAATTAATTTATTTTCTAACTTTTTAATCCAGGTTTTATTGACTGTGAATTCTTGCCTATCGAATAAATGTGTATCATTAGTAATGATGTTGGCCTATCTACATCTCCATTTTAAGAGTTTTTTGAAAAAGCTCTTTAATTGTTCAGAAACTCAGTTTTGTAGTTTTTTTTGCACAATTAAGTTTGTCTTATCTAGACTAGTAGTTGTATTTAACATTCTGGATATTTAAAGAAAGCTAATTTCATCGTCTTTCCACCCTTCCTGAATACAACAATTGAGATTAAAATAATCCGGTAGTAAAAATACCGTTAAACACAAGGTTTTTCTTTCCATTGCTACTTTCTGATGAAAATACTTTTTTAAATTTCTTTTATTTATACTGCTTTAGTATGTTTTAAGTAAAACACAATTTAGGAAATTGTTTCGTATAAATTTGGGCTTAATGAATGCATTACTTTTCTGATATTTTTTTCTTCTTTTACATGAGGAACCTCGTAATCTGTAAAGTACACCATGAATAGTCCATCACCAGGTTGATGGGATTTATTGCCGTATGATTTATTTTTCCAGGTATAATTGCTCCGGATAATTGGCATTGTATATCATATGGAAGAAAAGACAATTCCATATAGTATGGAAGAAAATCCGTACAATTGACATTGCATATAGTATGGAAGAAAATCCGGACAATGCATATCGTATGGAAGAAATTCTTGTCGATTGACATAGCATATCGTATGGAAGAAAATCCTGTCGGTTGGCATGTTGGCATAGCATATCGTGTGGAAGAAAATCCTGTCGATTGACATTACATATAGTATGGAAGAAAATCCAGAAAATTTCACTATGTGAAAATGCTCTAGCCCATTCTCATAATCAATATCGCCTCTTTTCGTTTCTGAAAGCTGTGATTGAACAGTACGTACCGAACCTTTGCTGTCTTCCATGCTAGCTTACGAGAATTGCATCTAGTCTACTAGTCAGGCTACTTTTCAATTCCAAAATAAAATACTAATTAAAAATAAAAGTAAAATAAATGATAAAAAATTATTTTAATAAGCACTGTAATTTCAGTATGCTTAGGACTGAAACATTTAATAATTTTAATTATCTCATTACTAAATGTTTTGCTTTGTTTCTAGTTTACCATAAGGATTTAAATACGTGTAATAATTTTGATCAAACTTAAATAAGAATAAGTTGCGTTATTAAATATGAAAGTTTAGATTTTAAAACATAACTACTATTTTTAATAGAATATTAGTAATTTTAACATTAACTAAGCATAAGCAATACATTTAAGAGATCCTATAGTATCACTAATTTAGATTTTTTTTCCATTAATTCTAAAAGTTCCCGACAGTGCCCCGAAAAACTATGAGCAGTGCCAGGCATCAATGCTAGTCCATTTTAAACAGCTTTAAATGCTGGCAAATTCTACACTTCTTCTTTAAAACTCATTAACTCCCATTCCCTATTCAACCAAAACGATTTCTCTTTTTGCATTCCTTGCCCGTAACTGCCTCCCCCAGTGCCTGTAATCTACGAAATGAAATAAGTGTTTTCGTCGCTAATTTAGTCGATTCCCTGTTTTTATTTCCGTCCATTTAGTCTTTTCAAAACAAACTTTCTAACCTTAGCGTCGTTGAAAATAAACTCAAATGTTTCCTCGTAAATGAGAAATAACTTGAAACCTCAGGAACCATTAGCCGAAGAGAGGAAAAGGAAGCCAGAACGACCGTATTAAAAGATACAAGACTTATTCGAAGGCGTTAATTGCTTTTTTTTTACCCGTTCACTTTCTATGCATTTTAAAGGTATACAAATTAAATTGAATGATGAAAAGAGAAAGGAATCGACGTTAATTTGCAGATCCAAATGTGTTTTATTTGCTAAAGGTAATGCAAACGAAAATAATGTTCACATATATAATATTCAAAAATGGCTCTTTTAAATGAAGAACAGCTTTATTTGTATGGATGTAGATTGTTTAATATGAAGCTATTAATTTAATGTTTTTTATGTATTATTTTCTTTGTTTAAAAGCTAAATGACCAATATTAATCCAGTATTGAATATTTTTATGGAATGCTCATTTGAATTATTTTTAATTAAGACCTACTTGTAACCTTGTTATAATTTAGTCAATTCATAATGATAGAGTGTTTAAATTTTTTACTGACTTGTATATTTGGGTTATTGTCATAATTTCATGAATTGTAAAGAACGTTAAATTTTACTTGTCTTATAAAAGTTGTATTGCGTTTTTAACTTATAAACACTCTTCCTTTTTGCCCAGTTTTTCCCAGCCATGGAATATTAAAAAATTAGTAACAAGTAACTTAATATTATAAATTATTTTACAAAATTTACTTTTTTTAATTTTTTAAATTCGCATACATTAAGATCAAGACTTAAATAATTTAACTGAAAACTTATTTTGAGTCAAACTGCTGTGAATTAAAATAAGAAAATTAACTACATGGACATTAAATAATTTAACATACGTTTTAAACATCTCCTTTATACAGATTGATGATAAGAATGTAATTTCAACTAATTCAAGACTTATATATAAAACATTCAAAAGTTGTGACGTATATAGAGAAATGCTTTTATTTCTGTCTATTCATGGTTATCATAATTTTTAAGATTTTGCTGAACATACATTTGAAAATAATTTTTTTACACATTTTACAATAAATTCCAGGATCAATCCTAACGTGTTTTATTTTTAAATCAACAATTTCTGAAAAAAATGGTACAGCTATTTATTATGACAAACCATGAAACAATACTATATTGATTTTTCAAGGAAAGCATTCTTAATGATCAAAAGTTGGTTTTAGTTGAATATTAACTGAAAAATATTAAATCTTAATAGTTTGTTTGTCTCCAATATAAATGGTTTACACTTTTAAGTTCTTAAATATCCAAAAATTGGGCCACTTAAAATTTAACTCTCATTTTACTTCAAATAATAATTTACGAAATGCAGTCCTCTTTTTCTTAAAACCAAATTTTATTTTACAATACAAACTTAGCTCTCACTCTCTTTACACTTAATTAACTTGAAAAAAACCTTTTCTGAATTTATCGAGATAATAAATTCACATTTTCTGGGAGCTTTATCCCACTTTAAACAGAATAGTTTCTCTTAACTAAGGTTAGTGCAGCGGCAACTTCAAAATATTTGGCTAATTATCTAGGCTGGTTCGCTCAATGAAACGCCAGAGGAAGTTGGGGTAATCCACGAAAAGTAAATTGTCTTGAAGAAAATAAAAATAAATTCTAATGCGCTCTTTCCTGGTTTGTGACGTCTGCGACCAGCTTAATCGATAAATTGAATAAGGACTTAGTAAATTGTGTGTTGCTGAAAGGGTAATGTCACCCTAAACCTCCTTTTAATAAAAGAGACTTTCAGTTTCGAAAAAAGAATCAATGACTTAAAAGCATTCTTATAAATACAACTGGAATGAATATTTATATTTGGGTTACGTTGATTTAATTCTCCTAGTTTTACAGTTGAACAGTAAAAAAAAAAAATTCCAATTCCATGAACTATTGATCTTTGTTCTACAAGAGAAAACAAAAAACCCTTTCTTGAAAAGTGAAGTTAAAATGGACTTTAAACATAAAACTTAATTAAGTTTGATTGTCTTTTTCACATGAAGTAATTAAAATTTAAACACCTGAGTAAAAAGACTTATTATCATATTGTAATTACAGGTATAGAGTAATCAGTTTTGTAAATGCCCTCTTTTTAATACCTCAAAGAAAAAAATTATATAAATAAAACCAAAGATAAAAAAACATATATATATATAAACTTGCAACTATAGGTGCTGAAGTGATGCGAATGATCCAACATTTAAGTCAAGTTAATGCGAAACGCATTAACATTTTACATTATCGTTATCATCATTAGTAATACTGCAAATAATAAATAGACTATCAGGAGGAAAGAAAATTCAGAACAATTATACATGCATATTTGTCTGTTTTGAAAAATATGTATACCTGTATATAATTTGCAATTAATATTGCACAAGAAAAATTAAATTGAATAAAGACTTAGTAAATTGTGTGTTGCTGAAAGGATAATGTTACCCTAAACCTCCTTTTAATAAAAGAGACTTCCAGTTTCGAAAAAAATTAGTTAAAAACATTCTTATAAATACAACTGGAATGAATATTTATATTTGGGTTACGTTGATTTAATTCCCTAGTTTTATAGTTGCACAGTAAAAAAATTCCAATTCCACGAAGTATTGATCTTTGACTTACAGGATAAAACAAAAACCCTTTCTTGAAAACTGAAGTTTAAAAATGGACTTGAAACATAAAATTTAATTAAGTTTGATTGCGTTTTTTCACATGAGGTAATTAAAATTTAAACTCTCAAATAAAAAGACTTATTATCATTGTTTAATTACAGGTGTGAAGTGATCAGTTTTGTAAAGGCCTCTTTATAATATCTCAAAGAAAAAAATTATATAAAATAAAAATCCAAGACAACTATCACACCTTGTAATGATTATATTTCTCAAGATTTAATCCACATAAAACAAGCATAATCTACTTTAAAAGAATAAATAAAATAATCATTAAGAAAATTTAATAATTTTCAAAGATTAACTGTTAAATGACTGTAGGTTAAAGTACAAAGTTAATTTGTTACTTTTAAATGCCACCTAAAAACAATATAAAAATAAAGATTTAACGCTTTAATTGTAAAATTAACTTCATTAAATATTATATTCTTTGTTCAAATCAAAAAATTCTATTAATTATAATTATTATAAAAAAAGACGCATTCTAAATTAATGTAATTAATCTGAAAATTTAAATATCACCGTGATATTAAAATAAAATTTTAATCATATTGCGATATTAAGTACATTTGTGTAAAACATGCTCAAATTTCAGATGTTATTTTAAATATTTAAAAATTATAGCAAACAAATTACTGATTATCACACTTTTACTTTTTTTCATATACTTTTATGTAAGAAATTTTGGTATAATTTAATTCTTAAATAGATGAATAAAATAATTTATATATTTTTATGCCACTGAATAATTATTGAAAATATTAAACAAAACATGCTGAGTTTTTAGAAAAATAGAAGAGAAGAGATATAAAATGTAATAAAACCAAATAAAAAATAGTGAAATTCAGTGACAAAAAGTCAGGCAAAAATGAGATATTTCTTCAAGTGTAATAATGGATCTACAGTAGTACTTTTAAGCTGCAGAAGGATTTTGATCTCTTTATGAAATTATTTTTTTCTACATATTGAGCTAAAATGTCTGAAGAAAAAGATGGTTATTTTTTTCTCATGTGAAATCAAGATTAAATAAAAATAATTTCACGGTAAATTACTCTAGATTGTTTAAATTGAATTGATGAAATACCAGACAGACTATGGAAACGATATAGATATTAGATAACAGACAGACTATGGAAAAAATTAAATAATATCAATTTAATTCTAAGCAAAGTTAAAATTCATGTGTTTATTTTTGCTTTCAATATGTGTTTATGCAACCTTAATTCGGAATGTGCATTTTTTGATGTCCAAAAATTTATTTTTAATTTGTACCTGGCCGTAAATTATTATTTATATCACTGAGGATGTTCTCTTAGTAAACCTTTTTTATACTCTTGAACTATTGCATTTATTCGAATTGAATTCGAAATTATTTATTTTGGGGTGAAATAATAATTTAAATTTCAAAAAAGTTATTATGAATTTCCGGATAGCAAACAAAAATTTTTTTTTTTTTTTGAAGTGTAAATCAATCTTACAATATTATATTCTACTCTACTTAATTTATTTATCCACCATCTATCCATTAAAACCACCATTTCATTCCTTTTTAAAATCCGCTCCATTTTTTTATTTCTCAACTATTATACGAATGAATAATTTTAAAATTAAATCTGAAAATATCTTTCTTATAGATGAAATCGTCATTAATCGTCCGTGATCGTCATTAAAAAAATATTTGAAATAATTTTTAATTAGAAAACTGTATAGAATGAGTGATCCAAATTACTTACCGAACTTTTCTAAGTTATTATCATGCTATCAAAAAGTTTTTCCAAAAGAAAATCTATCATAAAACACAATTGATCACAAAATTGATAAAGTCAATTTGATGAAATTAAAAATATTTCATATTGTTTCAAAATAACGGGAATTTTTTTTATTTAAAATATGAAGGAATGTATCTTTTTCTATATTATTTAATTTTATGTATTACCAATTATAATATTCATATAAAATTTTTTTTTTTTTTTTTTTGAGGATTGAATAACGGTATCTGCAGTGATCACAAAGAAACTGCTTTCAAAATTTCAAACTGAAACAATTTGGATACCTGCATTATAGGTTGCAATAAGGTTCAACGCGATCCGTTGACGATAGGCATTGATTCGCTAACCTACAGTATTCATACTACTTCAATAAAACTAACAATTGCTTCATAAATGCCATAAATAGGAAATTAATGATACAACTCCCTTGTTTGTGTATTTATTGTTAATTGCTGTATTGTGTGTTTCTAATAGGTTTATTTATTGTTATGAAATGAAATTTCCATACAATGAGCATAGAGAGAATAAACTATGAATACTGTAAGATTACTAATTAGTTTTACAATATTGGCAATAATCAAGTTATAAATTATGTGTTTAATGAAAGTTTTTTCCTTGGATTACTTGATATAGCATGATATATACGATATATAAAATAAAATTTAAAAAACAAATGATTTCCGTATTGATAAAATCTTTTAAAAAAATTATACATAATTCATTTATTCAAATCCTGGAAGATTTCCGAATCTCAAATATCCAAGAAGGATCTCTTATAATTTATATGTCTCAGTATACATCAAAGATAACGCGTGCCAAGCAACCACAAAAATGCTTTCCATTACAGTCACCAATATTTATTAACCATGTTTACCCTTTAAATATTTGGATGCTGTGATATCACTAGTGATTCCCCATATACTTTAGAAGCATTATATAAATAATATCTATAAAAAATAGACCAATGTGATAGATTAGTAGAGCCTGTGATAGACCAATTTCGTCAAATTCTGCTGGAAAATTTGTATATGCATTTTATCTATGAAATACTGATTTCTGTTTACGTTAATGTGATTTGGTAACATGTTATTTAAAGTTAAGAATTGTTCAAGTTTCTTTAAAAGAGTTTACATATTTCTACTAGAAAAAAAACCTATTTTCTATCAGAAAAATAAATAAAGGACTTGCTAAAAAACTCGCATGTTTATGAACTCATTGAAGAACTTTTCAAGGTTCTGATTTTCTGATTTCGTAAAATAGTTAAAAAAAAATTTGAAATACAAAAGAAAATCTTTTATAGGGTACACTACTGAGTTACAGTAAAATATCCTTTATAAATGCATAAAAACATTTAAATTCATTGCTTATTTATATTTTTAACAACTGATACTTTTTCATTTTTATTTATTTTTATTAAGCATGATTTTGGCTGTCATGAAATTATTTTTATATAATTATTTCTGACTTCTAGTATTTGTTGATTTTTATAATAGCTAAGAAATAAAAAAGCAAATTATATTTAACCAATTACATTATACCGCTTATAAAAAAAAAAAAAAATCAACTAAAAATTAGGTAAAAAATGCTTGTACTATAGTCAGGTTTCAAATTAAAATAACATACTTTAAATTTCATTAAAATTTTAAAATCAATAATACCTCAAAATTCATTAAAAACAATTTCTTACCATGTCACAAGAAAAATAAATAAATAAAAATAAAAGTGGGCTTTGCATTAGAGAGCTAAATAAAACACATCCAATTCTTTTTCTTCTGATCTTTACGAAAAGCAGGTTATATACTTACGGTACAAGCTATTTACTCTTTATTTGTCCTGAGAAAGCAATGGCACTTTGTACAGTGTTGACAGGCACAAAAAGGCTAAGAGTGAGTTACAATGATTCCCCAACTGATTGCATTGGCAAAAATGCGCATTTTCCTTTTTGCCTTTATTTAACGCTGCTTGATAGTAAATCTTCCTTGGGGCTACTTTTTCTTCCTTGCTTACTTACTTACTTAACAAGACTTTTCTTCTGTCTCCCATTTTCTCCCTTACATTTCATGGAAATTCTAGTATATCCCTTGGGAACTGGAATCAAACGAACTTTAACTTTATTTCGTCTCATTATTTATAACGAAGGCGTTACTTCATTTGCATATTTTTTAGATTAAGATTTCAATTATTAATGCGTTAAACAATAAATTGTGACGCTTTCGTTTAAATTATGGGTGTATTTAAATAACAAAGAAATTAGCTTCATTTTTGTTAGTTTTCTACAAATTCGCTGAAATTATCGACACACATTTCTGTAAATGGCATAACAGGAATATTTATACTCTAATGGAGTTGTTTTAGAAATTACATAGAAATTTCTTAATATTTTTTATTGAAGATAGATATTGTATATCAGAAATTTATTATATGAAATATTCATTCAATAATACAAAAAAATATTTACTTTTTTTTTTTTTATTTATTATTTTTCCTTTAAATTCAAATTAATTAATATATTTTAAACAATAAATATACTAATTAATTTAATTATTTTGTATGAAAATTTATTGGATTTTATGTTTTATTTTATACTAAGAATGATGAAAATTTGTGAAGGTTTTCTCTAAAATGAGTCTGAATTTCAGAAAGGTAGATTTTCACAATCATTAAATATGTCTATTTCTTTTAATGGAACTTTTAAATTAAAAATTGGTAGAAAACGTTGAACCTAAAAATTGAATTTATTGAACAAATAAACTGTTAACACTAATTATTAAATTCGCAATATTTTGAAGCATTATATCTAAATTTTTGAAAAATAAGGAATTTATCGCTTACAGCTATTTTTCTAAAAATATCATATTAAGTTTAAAATTAAATAAAAATTAGACAATAAAATGTTACAGATTCATACGTATGTGTTAATTAAGAAAATTTATATAAATACTATTAACTGCATCATAACAAAGCAGAATTCATTCAGTAAAAATAAAAAAATCCTGCCAAAATCTTAAATGAGTCAAACATTTGACAAATCTCAGATTATAATTGAAATTAATAATTTAATAAAAAATACAATTATTTAAATTTTAAGTGTTTTATTTTATAGTTTAATAAAGCTTTCTCACAATTTTTTTTATTAATTCAATTATTTGGATATTTAATTTCTCTTTATAAGAGACTTAAATATAAGGAAATAAATATTTTTGACTTTAACTGGATAATTTTAATTCCGAATTCTTAATTACAATTTTTCCAGCACATTTGGATAGATACATGAAAATGTATGTTATGATTTAAAATAAATAATCATAAAATATTAATATTCTTCTTAGTATATACTGTTCATTAAGCTCATATAAATTAATTATATGCTTCCTCAGATGTAATTCGATTCTAAATTTCTTTTTAATTATTTACAAATTCACTGCCTTATAATCTTTAAATATCGCAACACAGATAAAACAGGGGGATTGAAATCAATTTAATGGAAATTAATTTAACTTTTTATGTAGTTTTTATTCTTAATTTGATTTTTTAGCCTTTTTTAATTAAATTTAGATAAACATTATAATTAAAAATACTCATGTTATTAAGCATTATTTGAAATTTATTTAAAATCAGGATAAATCCTCTTTTTATAACATATATTTAAATAGCATATTTTCTAAAAACATAATGCAATAAATAATTAAAGATTTTACTACCTTCAAAACTTTTTCAAATAATTTTTAAATAGACTGTCATTTATAACACTTTTCAAAAAAAGACATCGTAATTTTAATTCTCCATTAATATTACTAATTTTTAAAGTATCCTTTGTATCTTTTTGTGTTGGTTTTAGTTGAATTAAGAAATGAAATTTTTATTGAGTAAGATATTTAATTAAAAATATTCTAATACATTTATGTATCTAGAAAATATGTACTCTTAAGAATTTCAGAAAGATATTTTTTTTTCATGCAGATATCAGTTATTAAATTCGTAGAATATAGTTTTTATTTTCATTTTATAAACTGCTAATTCTTTTATTAATTTATCCCTAGCAACTTAAAGTAAATACTATGAGTTTGTGATTTGCAAGAAGTTACAATTCAGATTATGTCGTCGTAAGTTGGGATTAATTTTAATTCTTGATTTATTTTTTTAGATTAGGTTCTTTTATTTAAAGCTATATCTAATTTAATATTTAAAGTTATATCTATTTTAAGTTTCATTTAACTTAAAACCTTAAAAATCTAGATATGTAATAAATATTTATTATTTTTTTATTATTAAAATAAAGAACAAATGTAACAAAAAAAGTTAAGAAAAAAAATAATGCAATTAAATGCGATGCACTTTAATCATAACTATATTTATATTTTAGTTAACGCTATATTGTATATTTTAATATACAATATATTGTGAAAATAAACAATATATGCTATTTTGTATACATGTACTGGTGTGTGGTGGCCAGTCAAACGATATGGTCTTACTGGTTATTACTCTATTACAACACTTTCCTTTTCTAAACGAATTAAATCATGACTAAATATTTCATATTCTGTGTGAACTATTTCTTCTATATTAATGGTATTGACTTCCAGATGAATTTTTTCAACTTTTTTATAGTAGAGAATTATAATTTTTTTTATAAATTATTTATAATTCAGAATCGCAGTAAGTGTTAAACTTTCTATAAGAAGTATTAATGAAAAACTGAAAAAGGATATTCCAGATGAATTTGAATTTTGAAAAGGAGTAAAATTCCAGATGAATTTTACCCTTTTTTATTTGCATTAATGCCTTTGAACAAAATTATGTGACTGAAATCGACGTCATATTTAAGGTTTATCATTTATATTATGATACTGTCAATAATTGCAGAAAAAAATATCATACAGTCTGAAGAGAATTTTAAACTAAAATTTTTTCGATAAAATATTAAATGAATTTTAACAAAAAGAGAAGGAATCATAATAAGTCGTGTTTAAAAAAATCGAGTATCTTTAATTTGAAATTCTTAGCAAAACTTTTTCTCTTGGGTTGTTTTCAGAGACTATACTAACAGATAAGTATCGGCAAACGGAAGTGATGAAGACCCTTATATCAATAACTAAAGAAAAGAATATTTGGCAGTTCGTTTTAAGTATTATGATCAGCTCATGATTTATTGTGTTCTGGAGTAGTGTACATAAATCAGGTTCAAAATGTTTTGAAAATGTCGATTTTTAAAAAGAGGTTCAAATACGAAGGAAACGATAGTTGTCATGATGAAGAATGTGCTCAAAGGAGTAACTTAATCCGTATTCTTAGTTTACCAGTAATAAGCAAAGAGAAAATACTTGATCGATACTCTTATATGACCAAGAAACATTACATGTGGGTGGGTGTTATCAGCAAGATAAGTTAGAAAAGATAAAAGTAGTTGTAAAACAGAGAAATTCCTCATTAAAATAGTATTGTTCATTCCTTAGAATGGTAAAGTTTCTACAAAATTCACATTAAACCACGTAAATCTTTTCTTTCAGTAAATTGGAAATTTTGCTCCGAGAAGTATAAGAACTCAAAGCACTTTACAGTTTTTTTTTTAGCCTTTCATCTGATATCCATAATTAATAAGATTAGTTTTCATGTGATTTAAAAAAATTCGCTTATATTGATACCATCTTATTCCCATTTATAGTTGTGGTTTTCATTTTTTTTTGAATAATTCAAATAAATTCTATGTCAAGTAATTGCTTTAAAGTCATTTTAAAATCTTAATAGAAGAAGAGAGAATATTTTTAAATATTTCAATAAAAGTATTAAAATGTTATTGAACAATAATAACATTTAATAATTTTATTAACTTAGATATCGAAAGTTAATAATCATGTTTTTCATCACAGAAATGGAAATAAGTGATGCAGTTGTATATTTATTTTTTAAAATGATCAAATAAATATGATTCAGTTAAATGTAATTGTATGTTTATTTTTAAAATAATCAAATAAATACAATTCAGTTAAATGTAATTGTTTGTTTATTTTTTAAAATGATTAAATCATGACAATTCAGTTAAACAGTATGTATATATATTTTTTTTCAATCGAAAATTGTAATTCAATTGTAATTAGTATACAAGAAAAGTTTATCACAAGAAAATAAATCGGTATAAAATTATACCATGTTCTATTCAGAATAATAAATAAAAAAATACTACTTCGTTATATTCATATGGGAATTGTGTTTATATGTAAATGTGACGTAGCTCTGAGTTATTTTCAAAGTTTGCTAAGAAAATAACAATAATTCAGTTAAGGGAGGATCCATATTTCTACAACAGAATTTGTTTCACCCATGAATGAGTGCTCTGTTCAAACTGAATCATTGAAGCATAACACTGTCATAGGAAACAGTAAGTTATATTTATGTATATACAATTTTTACCATTCATATGGAAACGATTCAATATTTTACTTGTACTAACATTAAACAAGTTTTTTTTATTTTTATTTTTTTTTATATAAATCACTGATATGATTTTCTTAGAAATATAATATAAACCGATATAAAATAGATATTCATAAGATACAAAACTTGATAGTAAATTTAGGTCCTTATAATTTTTTTTTAATTAATTAGTTAAAAGATCTATGATTTTTTTAATCTTGCATACAAAATTGCAAAACAAGTAATTTTTGAATTTTTCAGCTATGGTGTTTGTAAAAAGCTCTTGAAAGATTGCATTGCGTTACTTAGATCTTAATTTTTAAAAAACAAATATTCATATTTACTTTTTTTACTAAATTTTTTTTATTACTGTAAGAATGGTTGCTTCGCATAATTTATTATTTAAAATGAAAAAAATGTTTGCTAAGGAAAAGTAAGGAGAAACTATTACACAACTTCAGCATTTTTAATATTCTGTATCAAAATATATAAAAATTTTGAAATGTATGTATTTTTCTCTTTAATAGTTTAAATAATAAACCTTATGATTGCGCTATGTACCTAGTGGCAATAAAGTGTTGGTATTAGTCATTATGTAGTTGGCTCAGAAGTTTTTAATTTCCTAGACTGTGTCTACTATAAAAATAAATCTAAAGGACTCATTTTATGTCTCAGTATTCCCTAGTTACAGATATACCCCTTTATAACTTGTTGTCCAATGAGAAGTGGTTCACTGGAGATTTTTAGACAAAGAATTTCTGAATATTTGCTTCTGCCTTAATTATATTGACATTGGGAGCTCTAGTTTTGCAAGAAAGACAAAGATGATTCATACAATCGTCAAGATTTGTGTTGTAAGCTACATATGGCAGAAGTTCATACCTTCAAATTAAAAACCTTTCTTAAGTTCAAACAGAATTTGAATACTATTTCAATATCGATAGTTAATCTGACACTGATAGAAGCAATGATACTCTCCATAGATTTATTTCAGGACGAATGTTTAAATAAAAAATTAAAAATACATTTTAATTCATAGTTAGAAAAAAAATGAAAATGAGAAATGATTTTTTAATTTTCCAATAAAAATATTTCACAAACATTTTTAGTTCTGATTTAATGCCACTAATTGTGAAAAGCATCCGTCAATACTTAAAATGAAAAATGCTCACTATATAATTGGTATCTCTATATTCCATCTCTATTGTCATTGGAATTTTTTTTGTAAATATTTATTACTTGGCTAATAAATTAGGAAATTGAAATTAGATTCTTATTTATATACTTTAAATTCAAGTGTTAATTTTATTAGGCATAATTTGAATTCTTAATTATTTTTAAAGCTAACATTTTGGAATTACCTGTAATCCCAACTCTATTCAACTATCACAATAAATTTATAAAATTATTGATTCAGTACGTGCTACTATTCAAAATACGATAAAATTCGGTATGAAATAGTTTTATTCAATGTTATTCCGGTATGTTTTGTGTACAATATGGAAATAACATGCCCGTGTTGAGAAAGCTTCACTTTGGTTAGGACAGAAAATTTTATTCAAGACATATTCGTTAAAATATTTATCACTTTGATTTTATTCCGACGGTATTCAAATGATATGTAAGTCTGTTGAATAGATTTTAGTACGGTTATATATAGCTTTTTTTGCATTTGGAACCAGGAAATATTTTTATGTGGTTCCGTAAAAGAAGGTATAAAAAATAAAAACGAAATTTTACTACCTGTTTGGAAATGTTTTGAAAGTCAGATGCAAAGAAAGAAATATATGGCAAAATTTACAACTGAATTTTTATCGCATTTAATTTACTGATAAAGGCTTACTTAAAAAAAAATTTAAAATAACAATTTTTCTTTTGCTACAACAGTATGTAATATAACAATAATTTACTGTACATTACATTAATTTAATTGCATAAACTTAAATATTTATTTTTTGCATTTAAGTTAATATAGAGTACTATATGACATATTTGTGATATCTAAAAATTTTATATACACGTTAAATCTATTTATATAGGGTATATGACGAGACTAATTATCGATTAAGAGATCTTTTAGCTCAACTATGATATTTTTACTGTGAATATAAATATCTGCTTTATAGTCTTATTTATAGGTGTAAATATTATTTAAATTAAGAAAATTTTGTATATAATAGTGTAGAATGCTATCAATTTTAAAATATCAATATTTTAAATAATTTTTTTGCTATAGATTTTAAATTTCCAATTTTTTATTGTACTTTTATTAATCTGACTTTTTCAACATTTTAGATTTTTTATATAAGTCTTTTATAATATGACGTATTATTAAATTTCGACATTTTAAATTTTATAATGAAATATAAAAAATTATCTATAATATGTAACCAAAACTGAAATATATTTTTTTTTTTTCTAATGCAGCTGTCAAAACACGACAGCTTGATCTTGATGCCTTAAGGCAAGCGCTGCACAGACATTACTCACTTTGCATTACCCAGGGGGCACGTGTAACTTGAAGATAAGCTACGGATGCTCAGTAACAATGCCCCCGAAACGCTTTACGATCCTATTAGACCGGGACCTACGGTTTAAAGTGGATACCGAACTACTACAAACATCCATGGCACCGCCGGGATTCGAACCCGAAACCTGTGGTACTGAGATCCAGAGCGTTAGCCACTCGGCCATTCAGGCCCCAACTGAAATATATTATATGATGAAAAGAATATCTTATCTTACTTTCGTGTCTTACAACCATTAATAATTAAAATACATTTTATTTTTTAGGAAAATGAGAAACGAGTTTTTAATTTGCTGATAAAAATACTTTAGAAACAATTTAAAATATTATTTTAAGAAAGCCTTAACTGTGAAAAGCATTCGTCAGCACTCAACATGAAAATTTTTTTCTATATATAGCAAGTATCTTATTGTTGAAAAGATTAATTGAAATTAACAAGATTTCTTAGGATTTAATAGTCCAGTAACAAGAATAGTTTGTCGCGAAAACCATCAGCTGCTGAAGTCAATCCATCATTGTCATGCGTGCCAAGGCAAAAAAAAATTGCAGAAGTACTTTTTTAAAAATACTCCCGCAAGTTAATAAATTTCCAACATGAAGAACAAGTTTTACTAAGCACTTGACGAAAACAGAAACCTTATTTACCTTTCTTGGTTGAGAAAACGTTAAGTTGAAATGAATTTTCGTCACTGTTAAAAGGTCAAAAGGGTTTTACTAGCTTCCAAAATATATATATACTAGTACATAAAAAGAAATCATGGTTGAAAAAGTTATTTTGAATCAAAATACTTTGAAGAACACAATAAACTAATTAAGGAACAAAATTATTTGTTTAAAAGTTCCTTGTTTACTTATGCGATGAAATCCTTTGTTTTTTTTTTTGGATGTTCAAGATCGCAAATTAGTTTTAGTTGATTGAACTTGGTCAAACAATCGATGTTTACCCTAAAGGAGTAAGGAGTTTTAAGAAAAAATTAGCAATATTATTATCAAATTGAATTTGATAGGCTATTTTTTTATTAACATTTTATGTGTAAACAAAAATGTTAATAAAAACATTTTTTAAGTAAACATTTTTTTTTTTTTTTTTGTAAACCAAAAGGACAAAATTCCCAATAAAGTGAAAAAAAAGATTATTTCATATTTTTTATAGTAAAGATTCATATTTAAAGCTGTAGACTTATAGTTAGGTATTTATAGCACCTAAATATACCATTATTTATTATTGTTAACAATTAACAATACAATTATTTATTTAATCTCTATTTTAAAATTAAGTATTAAATATATATTAAAAATGTTTTTAACGCTTATCTAATGCAAATTTAAATTTTTCTATGAAGAAAATGTATTTAAATTTGCATTAGATACATTAAAAGCATTTTTAACATGTATTTAACACTTAATTATATGGAAAGTATGTATTATTATGGAAATGTATATATTATTAAGGAATTGTATGTATTATTAAGGAATTGTATGTATTATTAAGGAATTGTATGTATTATTAAGGAAATGTATTATTAAGGAATTGTATGTATTATTAAGGAAATGTATTATTAAGGAAATGTATTAAGGAAATGTATTATAAGGAAATATTATTAAGGAAATGTATATATTATTGAAATGCATATATTACGACTATGATATATAAATACACAAATTTATTTAATTATTAACAATTTTTAGTTGTATATTTAACAGCCAAAAACATTTAATAAACTTTTTCTGTAGGCAATTCAAATTTGGAAAGCTCTTAACTAACCAGACCTCTTTCTAGAATTAAAGTAATTCCATTTCGTATATTTCATGGGTGCCATAACAATAAAAACTGCATTCCTTTCCAAATGGGTATCAGTACCCTTTTTCTGACCACATTCAAACTACGACCTCTCATGTTTGAATGAAACAATAAAAGACTTTACAACCGAATGGCTCCCTAACGACTTGTAAACGAAAAAATACGATATACAGAATGCTTTTGAAAGAAAATCAGTTTTTCTTTTTCCTTTCAGAATAATATTTCTCGCACATTCGAAAATGCAGTAATAGTTTTGGAAATTATCCAAATATACAAGCCAATAGACTTCTTTGCATTCAAAAGAGGGTCCAGAATATATAGCCGAAAACGCAATCAAATTTATACTCTTTTTCACACTTTCTGTTTTTTTTTTCCACTGCATTGTTGCTGACGTGGTTGAAATACGAAAAAACATAAACCTCAGTTGAAAGTGTCTTTGTGCGAGTGAAATGATAAAAACACTTTTTTGTATTTACGGCAAAAAGAATATCGAAATCTCTTCTCCTGTTGCTGACTCACAAGTCTTATTATTGGACTAAGAACTACTTTTAAGAAAACTACTTTTGAGAAATATCTAAGCAAAGCAGGTTCCAGATCCTATTTATTCAATGCAAGGGAAATACCAGAATTTTTTTTATCTTTTTTCATAACATACCTTAAATAATTTCAATACACTTTTTATCGAGAAAAAATTTATTTATTATAAAAGTTTTCAATTTAAATATTGAACAATATTTTCAATTTTATATTTTAATTCTTATTTAAATAATAAATAATAATTTAATAATTTCTATTTTTAAATAATACAATTCATTCCCGTTTGATTTATTTATAATAAAGCCCATTACAAGGAAAGTTGTACTGAATAATTACAAATTTTAATATTATTTTTAACGAAATATATATTATTTTATTGACTAAGAACTACTTTTTAAGAAAACTACTTTTTTGAGAAGTATCTAAACAAAGCAGGTTACAGATCCTATTACTTCAATGCAAGGCAAATACCAGAAATTTTTTTTTGTTCAATTTATTTTTTATCTTTTTTATAATATACCTTAAATAATTTCAATACACTTTTTATCGAGAAAAAATTTATATATTATAAAATTTTTCAATTTAAATATCAAACTGTATTTTTAATTTTTATATTTTAATTCTTATTTAAAGCATACTTTGTATTATTTTTTCAATAATGCATCATTTATTCAGTTATTGGTATTTGCTGTTATTTATCATTACATTGTTTGGTAGATGATTAGCTTAATAATTTTAATTCTGTGTGTTAAAACACAATCTATTCCCCGTTTGATTTATTTATAATAAAGCCAATTACAAGGAAAATTATTCTGAATAATTACAAATTTTAATATTATTTTATTGACTAAGAACTACTTTTAAGAAAATTACTTTTTGAGAAATATCTAAGCAAAGCAGGTTCCAGATCCTATTTCTTCAATGCAAGACAAATACCAGAAATTCTTTTTTATTATTATTTTTAATCTTTTTCATAATATACCTGAAATTATTTCAATAAACTTTTTATAGAGAAAAATTTATTTATGATTAAAAAGTTTTCAATTCAAATATTGAACTATATTTTAAATTTTATATTTTAATTTTTATTTAAGGAATAATTTGTATTACTTTTCAATAGTGCAACATTTATTGAGTTATTAGTATTTGCTGCTTTTTTTTTTTAATAAATTGATTGGTAAGTGATTAGTTTAAATCATTTTTATATTATGTGGTAAGCAATACATTCCATTCACTGTTTGGTTTATTTATAATAAAGTCAATTGCAAAAAAGTTATACTGAGCTTATGAATTATTAAAAATTTTAATATTATTTTATCGAAATGTGACTCAATATTTTTGCAAAAATACCATGTATTGAAAAAATATTTTTAACCCAAAGCTTATTTGCCGATTTTCTTTTGAGCAGAAGGAGATTGTGCGACTGAATTGAATTAGTTTCGACTATGTTTGAGAGTTTAAAACATTTTTTCTGATTAAATATTATTGTACATTCCATAAATGCATAAAACATTTAAAAATGTAAATTTATTATAAAGAATTACACAATTTTGATTTAATATATAGAAAAGATCTAATGGTTCGAATTTCTCTAGAAATTATAATTTATTTATCACTTCATAAAGATTGCTTCTACAATTATTACTTTGATATTTTAATAAAGATCAGAAAATAATCTTTGAATTTAATTAAAAATATTTTTAGTTGGATCTCATAATGAAAATATTGACAGACACTACAATTTATTCATGAGGAAAATTACGTGGAAATATTTCTAATAATTTGGTTTTACAGTATATTTTAAAAATTATTTCCTCATTATTTGAAATTTTCGTTACCATTTTAAATTTAGAAACTATATATTACATTTTGTTACTGTCTGTGCCTTAACAAATCAGTATTTACTTTACAAATAAAATTTTTCAGTAATTTTGTCTCAGCTGTTTTGTTTTCATTTTTTATGAAAAGCATTGGCATGAATTCATCTTTCTTATTATTCAAGTTTTCCATATTTAAACCACTTAAAATTTAAAAGCAGAGCAGTTTTGAAATGCATTACTTGTAGTGGGATTAAAAGGGTTTAAAAATATTAATTTTTCTTTAATATTCAAATGTAAGAACTTGTGGTTTCTTGATCGGAAATATTTACTCCAAATTGAATTTATATTTTTATATTAAGAGTTTTAAACACAATTACATTTACCATCAACCCTAATATGAATTACACAATATGAGCATCTAAATATATTCTGACAATAATAAACTTTGTCAAGTCTATGTAACACAGTTAGGGTAGTTGGAAAACAACGTCATAGAATAAATAACATTACACAACTGATTCTCCCAAAATCTTATGAAAAAATAAACATGGTGTAACATAATATATACCAAAGACTCGATGCTCTAGGGGGAAAAATCCTAGAACCAATAAAATATAGAATGTGAGCGAGAAAAAGTAATGAATAACACAACCGACAGAGCGATAAGAGTGGCTGTTATCAGTCTGTCAGGAGGCGGGTGACATGTAACAATCCAAATGGGTATGTCGGTCTTCTTTCCACCCATCATTTGCATGTGATTCCTGAATAGCTTTAGAAGTCTATTGTTAACGCATAAAAGGAAACAGGATTTTGAATGCAAAATAATAATAATAATTCTCGTTGATAAATAAAAGCACATACTTTTATTTATGTGGGTGTAATACATAGAATACAAAACACTTCCCTTTTATTAAAAGTCAAAGATATCAGAAACGGGCAAAAAGCAATTTATTCAATTAGATATGAAATAACCAGAAATGTAAGCTTGATATATAAAGTGGCACATTTAATCAATATATACTATTGAAGGAAATTGTTTTAGGTTCTCTTTTGATATGAAGAAACAAAAAGTAAACAGATAATCAAAGATGTACTAAAAATTCAACAACAAATACAATAACATATTTTATGTACAATGGAATTTCATTAAATGTTATGTGAGTAAGAAATTGTTATTTGAATAATTATGAAAAATTGTTTTAAGGAGTATGGAATGAACTTTTGTACCACATCACACTTAAAGATAAATAAATGAATTATTTCCTTCAGAAAATTAAAAGAAATTTAAACAAACCTTATGCAACATATTATTTTCATGTTTTTTTTATAGGTTACGGCATACTTTTTGTATATCAAATGTTTTCATAGGTTCTGGCATACTTCTTTATATATCGAATATTTTTATAGGTTCTGGTGTACTTCTTTTAATATCAAATGTTTTTATAACTAATTTTAAGAATATGTAATTATCAGTCTTTAAAGGAATATTTAAGTCCAGTATTTAAAAAAAAATCGTTATGATTCAGGTACTTTATATTGTAGATATAAAAATAACGTTTACATTTTTTTTCTTCGAAAATTATTAATAATTGATATCAAATGCAATTCAAATCATAAATTTTTAATTAAAAGTAATGATTTCATTAAATAAATTATTTTTTCGTATGGAATATTTCTTTATAAAACCTTTTATTAAACCGAACTAGCGTTTTCAGTTTACAGCCAAAGGTTACGTGCTTTATTTAAAATGGCGAGAAAAGTAATTTAACTTTCTGAAACTTTTTATTTTAAAGAATAACGTGCTTGCAAACATATGAAGTGAAAATGTGAAATAATTTCATTTTGATAAAAAAACATGAAAGACTTTGATTAACTAATAAAATTTCTTTAACAAAATTGAGTATTTCAAAATTCTTTTATAAGCATGAGTTGTTTTATTACAATCTTTTTTTATGTAAAAATGTGCAGTTCAGTATGACTAGAGAAATACAAGAAAACATGTGCTACTTTTCCCACATCCCCTTTACTTGTCTTACTCAGTAGAAATCAATCAATCAATAAAAATTTAATTCGATAATTATTCCTAAAACATTTGCAAAAGTAATGAAACATAGCCCCATTGAACATTGGTAAAAAAGATAGTGAGACACAAAAAAGCTATCTTAAAATCAGTATGTTTGGCTATTATAACTACATAATGAACCAATCATTCCCTTTTGCACAACTAACCTATGCCCACTTTGTATTCATGATAAAAATGCAAAATTATATATATATATGTGAGTGTGTGTGTGTGTATTTATACAAAACTACATACAGAAAATGCTATAATATTTTCATTGATGTATTTGGCGTGCTATAGTAATTGACAATCATTTTTAAATAATACAAGAGTAGATCACAAAGATCTTAAATGTAATACAACGTATGTGAGATTTAGTTAAAATATCCATTATTTAAAGTTTAGACAAATGAAAATATAGGGAAAAACAATTTAATATTCAAAGCAAAAAATTATAAAAAATCTATAACGAGATGCAAATAAAAAATGTGTTAAACTTTTAATCAGATGAAAACTTCAGAAATTAACTTTGCTTTATCAAGATCCCATGTACCATGGTTGGAATTTCTTAGATTAAATGCAACTATAGCAAAGAGTTGATTAATAACCAACGAAAGCTTAAAAAATAAACACTGGCGAGTGTTAAAAAAATTCGAGTAAGACTGCTTTACCGTTTCTTTATTCTAACAATATTTTTCACAACATGTTGAGTATTTGACAGTTTCACAGGAAATAACCCAAGTTTACACAATGGACAGGTTTCTGTAAGGATGTGTCACTGATAAGGAAGGCTTTATTTTATCATTAGCTGGAATTTTTTAATAGAAATAACCATCCTTATCAGTGGATTCTAATAATAAAAATTGAAAAATAAAAGAGCTTTAGAAAATTAATTTTTATCTTGAAGTTGTTGTTAATCTGTGAGAGATGGTTACAAAGAAATTTATATAAAATACTTTAATTACTTTGTATAGAAAAAATTCACAATTTCGTATTTTTCACGAATGCATATATTATATTTTGTTATATAGAAAAATATATTATATATGTATATAAATGTATATTTATCATTTAATATATTTTAAACAAAACTGGAAATAAATCAGACAGGCGAGATTATTTAGAAAAGTCTAGACAGAATTCTCCAAGTGTCCTTTAAATATTTTCTCTGGGAATAAATTTGCGAAACTAAATTCAGAGACCTGATGTCTTTTTGTTCTAATGATGAAGCATGCAAGAAGCAGTTTAAAAGCATATTTTTAAGAAACGGTAGTTTTTCTCAAGAAATAAAGGCATAAATAAGGATATGTGCAACAATATTTTTTAAAAACGGTTTTTGTGAAAATTTTTAATTTTTAAAAAAATATTTTTGAAAGCATTTTCTACATTTTGAATTAATAATATTTAAATATGGCATTTAAAGAAATATATTTTTTTAAAAAAACATGGCATTTTAAACATAGCATTACTTAACCCATTGTATTATTTCTCTACATCATTCTTTGTTTAATCCTATTGTATTATTTCTCTACATCATTAAATTTCAATGAAATCTTCTCTCTTATTCTAATTACTCATAGTTAGCATTTTATCTTTCTTTCTGTATTGAGATGATTTAAAAAAAACTAATGCCTTTCTCAGAACAAAATTACTTAAAAAAAAGATCTCGTACTCAATTCGTTTTTCATACAAATAATTATATCAAGTATAAAATAACTTAATATACTATCTGAGATAACTGATTGCTGTTAAAAACAAGGACAAAGCCGCTAATAAACTTTACTAAAAACAACGCGAAACATAAATAACTAAGCTAAATTATTTATAATATCTGGTATTTATTTTTGATTTAATATTTAATATTATACTTCTAAATTCATGATTGTAAATAGAAAACTCTTCATAAAATAATGTTAGTTTGTTTAATTATTAAAAATTATGATAAAAATGCAAAGAATATTTTATGAAATTAGAGTTTTTAAAAATCTCAATCATGATGGGGGCATTTTTAATAATTTCAATTTATGTCTACAAATTCTATCAAAAATATTTAGATTAATATAAAGAAATGAATTTATTGATGGAGAATTCTTAAACCAGTCAGTAGTTTTGGTTACTTAAAGAAAAATAACAATAAAAACCAATTTCTTGAATTTATTACAATTAATTTCATCTTACAATATCATATCAGCTACTGTAACTTCTCAATTTTTTTCGTTATGTAGATCATTGTGTCGAAAAAATTATAATAATTTTCTTAAATCTTTAAAGACATTGCATTTCAAAATAATTATTAAAATAATGAAATAATAAATAATTAAAATAATTAAGTTTTCAGTAAATATAATACAATTGTAAATGAAATACAATTAATTTTAGTTATCGTTTCAACAGCAAAACGATTTAAACCTATACAAACCAAACACAAGCACACCTATAAAAATCCTCGGCACTCCAAGAAGGATCAGATTATAACGGAAAAAACTATATACAAATTCCTTTCAATTCAACAAAAAGAATCCCGCTCGTAACATACATATTAACATTTATCACAATTCAGCATCAGAAAGGTATGGCATACCTATTCAACGGCATAACTCTCATTCGAATCTAATTCCTCTACTTGCTTTGGCTGTACCAATACCTTGTATATCGATTTGTACGCAATATGAAAATACATTACAACATGAGAGATAACACCCTATTTGGCTAAAAGAAGCAGTGCAGTAAAATCGAAAATTCCCTTGCTATTTGGGTCCGTGTGTGCGTATTTGACGACGTTGCCTGGAATGATTTACCATGGATGATTGTGCTAAGAAGGTAGGATGATTATTGTGTTAAGCTGGTTGATTACTGTTTTACTATAAGAAGGCTGCGGTTGGCCATGAGAGACTACAAACGCGAGGACAGAGCGATCGTTAGATAGGTTTTCATAACATTCGATTGGTCATTATCTTTTTATTATTTGAAGAGTAACGAGGAAAACTATGATTATAAGGACCATTGATAGGCAAATCAGATATAGGTATTCTAGTTGAAGTCACCGACTATCTCTTACCTGTGCACATCGAAAAGTAGATTAGCAGCTGCGTGGGTTGTTTCGACTTGAAATTTCATTGACTGAAGTATAACTTATTCCAGCGAAAATCCCCCCTTCCTGAAATGAACTCCGAAAAGCAAGAACGCACAAGAGAGTAGTGAGAGACTATCCTAACTGTTGTGCACCACACAACCCAACAACCAATACTGAAAATCTCTGGTACTTTTTCATTTGATAGCCAAATCCCTTTGGATGACATCCAGAACATCCCTACAGAACTCCAGTACGTCGACGAAATTTTACGCACGTTGCCTTTCCAATTTTTTTTCACTGCATCACTGGCTTATATTTTACCCAGGGCCTGTAAATAATCGGAAGCATACTGCAATCTCGCGAAAGCAAAGAATAAGGGATCCCCTTCCTATTCTTCAACATCCGACAACTATGGTAGGGAAGGTTTGATTATTTGGACAAGCATCATTTTGACATCCATGTCTTTGTCAGAGGCTCTGCAATTTCTATTAAATAAAGGAATAAGATCTTGTACCCTCTATGTTCACCTTTTCTCTCTTGGCCTTGATTTTTTTATTTTAAAGGACAACAGCGTACGTCGAGATAGAGTTCATCATGTAGAGGAATTTCTGGAAAAGGAGGATATTCTTCGGTTGGATTGGGCCAGTCAGATCTACAGTTGTAAATCTTATAGAGAAAGTATGCCATGTCTAAGACGCACCAAGGATGGTAATAACTCATTTTGCACCTACCAAAATCACCCAGAGCCTGAAAACAGCATTGTTGAAAAGTGAGACTAAGTATCACTAGTATTCAAATTACCTAAATTTCAATATAAGATCCACATTTAGAGATTTGTATAAAAGTAAAAGAGAACCATATTCACATGAACTAATTTTTTGTTCACTATTTTGAGCTCGGTTTTACAGATTTTGTCGTTCATGAATCTTGCGTATGATCATACCGTAAATGTTGTGTGGCTAATTTTTTTTCTATTATACCATCCTAATTACATGCCTAATATAAATACAATCGATTCATTAGTTCTAGAGATATTTGACCAAAAGGGAAAATTCTCTTAATTTAAACCCCAGGGTAGATTTATTTAGTATTTTATTTTTATCATGATTGTGCTTTACGTTATTGTTATTGTCTGATACGTGTTACGTTATTGTCTGATTGTGAAGCTAATTTTAGAATTGAGAGCAGCTAATTTTAACTCACAGCTGAAATTTACTGGAATTTGTTTCCAATTTGTTTAACCAAAATTTCGAAACTGCTCAGCAGTTTTAATGGGTTTATTCTTGTGAAAACCTACTTGTAAAGTGGGTAAAATTAAGTAAACAAGACTTTATAGAGAAATGGTAAGCGCCCTAATTAAACACACTCATCTATTTCTCATGCAGTTTTAATTAGCACTTTCCATAGCTTATTTCCCCTGCAATTATAAATTAAGAAAACAGAGTGTTTTAAAGTTTAAAGTGCCCTGATTAAAACTCAACATTTAAAAGGTTCTTCTGTTATTTTTCTAACTATTTCATTTGCATGTTTACTGAACGATAATGAGGAATATTTCATTACTGTAGTATCTCAACAATTATAATGCAGAGTTTAATGTATATTGAACAAATATTATATTATACATTGCACCAAAACAAAACTAATTACAAATTTTGTTTATACCAAACGTAATTCTGTCTTTGCAAATTTATAATTTATATTTTGTACATATAATAAAAGAAAATATTTTCTTAATTGTTGTTTATTTGTATGACAAAAGATAAAGCCCATGTCCGAAAAGATATTTTAATTAAAATTACTACACGTTCATAATAAATTCTATTTAAGTTAAAATGTATTCCACTAAAAAGTTTGTAAATGCTTTTATCTAATTTACAAACAAACAAAATTATACAAAAATTAGGAAAATATGGCTTAATCTCTTTTTGTATACGTAGTGGAATTGGTTTAATATATACAAAGCATGATTACTATTAAAATTACTTAAAAGGAATAAAAATTGTTTAAAAGATAAATTTATGAATAATCTTGTTGATCGAAACAAATTTTAAATCTACCACAGAAAAATAGTCAAAACATAACATAATCCTGACTGAAGTTATCAAATTTAAAAAATGCAACATTGCTAAATTCGTGAGAAATATTGACAAAAATAATGGTTTTTAATTTAAAAAAAATGGTTCAATGAAACAGTTCAAAACGCTCATTAACTTCTTTGGAACAAACTTTAAACACACGATAGTTCATATATCATACGTTTAATGTGAATATCACTTAAACAGCTGATACAAGAAAAAAATTATTTGCATTTCACATTATTTAAGCCGTTGATGTAAAGGGTAATCTAATATAATCTCTTAAATTTTATTATTTTGTTTTAATTTTCAAATATTACTATATCAGTAGGTAATAATTAATGCGTGTGCTTAGCAGAATTTCATTATAAAAGTAATAGTTCTACATTTTAATTGTTAAGAATATGGTTGTATCAATATATTTTCTACTTTTTATATATTGTTTAATAAGATTATCTTTTATTTATTTATAGCTAATTTATATTTAATTTTTTTTTTTTTATAAACATTTTAGAATGTATTGTTTTAAATTTATGAAATGGAGTTGCATAATAATTGTTACGCATCTGGTGAAAGTCAAATTTATAAACTTCATAGAAATATATTAATAATAGAGTAGCAATATTGAGTTTTTATCTGACGTATTTTTAATGAGCAGATTTGACACCGAGATCAGAAAGCTTACATAAAAACGTTAACTAATAGGAAAAACAATTTGATTCTGTGCCAATATCCTGTTTTTCATATCTAAAAGACAGAAAATATATAGACTTTTTTTTTTTATATGTTTGGTTAATCACACCAATTTGTATGCTGTCTGTATAATTTAATAACTAGATATTTATGAAATCCGAGGTTTAATTTTCGAGAAATATATTTAAAGTTATTACTTGTATTAATTGTTAATTGCAAATAACATACAATGTTTATTAGTTATTTACTTTAATAATTACAGCTGATTTTCTTACGAATTATAACTGATTGAAGGTATTTAAATTAATTTAATTGTTTCAAATTACAATTGCAAAAAAAAAAAACATCCCAATCATTCTTATCTTTCTATGACTTATCATTTTTTTTATTTTTTTTTTTTTGTTACATTTAACAGAATGAAAGTAAATTTTTTTAAAAAATAGGTTTAGTTAAAAAAATTTAATAATTTTTAGTAAATTTAAATGGAAATTTTCTTCAAAAATGTGTGTGTGTCCTTGGGAAAATTTTAGCTTGGAATATTAATTTTCAATTAAAATTTTATGATTATAACCATAATAACGCTTGTGAATATTTTTAAGAAAAAAAGAAAAACATCATTTGCTTTAATTTATTCTTATCGACAAAATAATAGGCAGTACCATTATTTTTAGTTTACATTTCATTAACGCTGTTCATTTTACTTTTACTTTTACTGAAATTTTAATCCTTGAAATAAGATTTTTAAAACAAAACTAATATGCATACAAAAATTTAATGGTAATTTTATTTTTATTTCAATTAAAACAAATATATAACTCTTATATTTAGAGCACGAAATAAGATTAGCTTTATAATATCATAAAATTAGATTATTCTTTAGCACATCAATGTGCATATTATGATTCGGGATACCATCAATAAGGACCAAATTTCAATACCAGAGGCATTCATACAATCCCAAACAAATACAGAATGTCCGCCAAACTTCACTGTTAATATGATATACAACAACTAATAGCGTGGAAGGGTAAACATCCAGTTCAACGGTGGAAACGGACTAATCAATTTCTTGTTAGAGGTGCCAGTCAAATACATGTGGACAAAACTATTTTGAAAGAAAAAGTATAACAGTTAATGTGGAATATTTCGCATCTAGATTTTATTTTAATATTGTGTCATCTAAAATTTTAATTCTTTTTATTGTAATTAAAATTAATTAAATGGTAGTTCCTTCCCTGTGACGCTGCTCTTTTGAACGTCTGACTGGCCACTTGCCAAATTTCCACAATATCGGTGGTCGGACTATACTTGAGATGTATTTCTGTCTTTGGTTTTCTCAACACCTTTCTCGCTCCATCAGGTCCAAAAATGTTGAATTAATTCTCATTCGAGTAGATAAGTATTTTCCCATAGTATCAGAACTTCAAGTTTTCAACAACTAAGCGTCGCTCGCAATTCTTCTCGAACGGAAAAACTTTCTTCTTTCAGCTGTGGCTAAAGGCCGAGCCGAAACCTGTCTGTATGCATTTCATAGCGCTCCTAATGATACGTCTATTCCAATATTTTGAAGATGAACAGTTATTTTAGAAGAATTATTCCACGAATGCTTCTGCCAATTGACTAACTAGTAATCGACGATCATAAGAATTGAGGAACAATAGTCGATCGCTGAGTTCTCAAATAAGCAACTTTTGAAACGAACCAAATCTTTTAATTATTGTCTGAATGGTAGAACAAGGTCTACCAATAAAAATTCAAATAGGATTTAATCTTTTACGAAGAATAATTTAATGTTTTTTATGAAATTAAAATATGTATTCTTTCAGAAATAAAAGTCTCTAAATATTTCCTTTTCATTTCTATGTGTTACACTTCAAAAGAACAATTTCAAATTGAATTTTTATTTCACCATGTATACAGAAGAGTATCCAAAATAATTTACAGTCTTTCATTTTTAAAGTATTCGTAAATCAAACCAAAATTTTTTTTTATTTTTCGCGTGTATGAATACAGTTTACGCCTTCAAATGTCATTCATCTCAAGTTTTTTTTAAAATTTTTAATAAAATTTTAATTATTTTAAATTTCCAGATTTAAATGACTTCTTAAGACTTTTGATAATTGTTTTCCCGAAATGCACCCTCTATTAAATAATAAAATCATGTATTTTATTATAAATCCTCACTAAAACTTTCTACACTCACTGTATATAATTGTCTGAAATGAAAATTTCTCGAGAAAATTATTAAATAAATTATTATTTACTTTTTAAAAAATGTCAATTTTCGTATAAATAAATAGTACTTACCTAAAATTAAAAAATATAATAACTTTAATAAAACTGTACAATGAAAAAATTTTTGCATAAATTATGGAAATCAGCATCAGTTATGAACGAAAATTATCAAGATAAAGGTATAATCTTTAATTTTAACACAAATAAATTAACAAAGAAAAATTCACATTTTCTATATAAAAAAAGTGATTTATATTATGTGGAAAAAACATTATCCTGACTTAAAAATATTATATTTTAATTTAAACAATTTAAAAAAAAAAAAAAATTATTAATTATTAAAAAAAAAAATTTAAAAAATCCTTTTTATTTTAACTATGTCTTAAGCTACTAGGATATGCAAAATAATTTCTTTTCCATGCTCAAATTAATGTTTTTGTGGCTTCTAAATATAAATAGCCATTTCTTATAACGATAACTTTTTGTAATGCGATAAAAATTCATGATTCCTTTTAATTCTCATTAGCAAAAAACCGTAAACAATTTTATGATATATTTACATTTAAATCTTTCCTCATCATCTAATTAATAAAAAGTCACTGGAGTTAAATAAAAGAAAGTAATCACTGGACTGCAATAACGAAAGTATGAAAACCATAGGTAGAAAGAAAATCGAACGTGGCTAACATTTGATATTTGAAAATAAGGAACCACCTTATCGCATTGCAGAAACTTATTGGCACCTGATCAATTCCTTGCAGTTTCCTTAATGACATTGACATTTATTCCTTTCTTAGAATACATGGGATGGATAGTTATGCGCCTTTTAGTACACTCTGAGGCGTCAATGATAGTTGGCAACGCCGCAGATAAAGAGATATTGTCACGTGAGTTACAGCTTATGTTCATAGACATCAGTTAAAGGAGAGTCTTAGCGAATGGCAATACTGATTTGGGCTACTTAAAGCTGATGGGTCAGAAGGTATTCATTCAGCTGTGAATATGATCTCACGCGAGACATGGTTTGATGTGTACCACATAGTTTCTTTGCGGCTTTTATTTAAATTGCGATTACTGTACCATGCGATTTTTGAACTTTATGTAATGTATATTTGTTTCAAGGTCTGCAGAATTTTGTTTGAAACCAAACCATTTATCATGATATATACCTTACATTTTTTCTGAATTTATTCAACTCAAGCAACATAATGTTTTCTTTAAAGCAGCTTAAATTTCCTATATATATTAATAGTCGAATATATTTAAAAGTCATTGTTGAATATATTTAAAATTTCGCTTTGTTTTAATGTAATTACCCTATTTTTTAGAAATTTTTATGAATAATTTATTTATTATTGAATGGATTAATAATGTAAATGTAATTTTAACGTAACAGAGCAATTAAAAGTCTTACACATAATATAAATTCTTACTTTAATAATACAAAAATTTTAAATATTGCCTGTATAGATTTTTTATCATAGAATGAAAATATAAAATTGATCGTAGAAAAAAATCAATGTGCATACAATATCATAAAAAATATGGAAATAAAATAAGAAAAATATATTTGAAAGAAAATATGGATCAAGAATAATCAAGTAGTCTCCAATGTACTAAGCAAACTTAGTAAATCCATGAATGATTTACTAATAAAATTTTAAAAAATTGTCTACATTAATGGAATTGAAAAAAATTCCGGACTATAGGACTTGAAAAAAAATTGCATGGTAAAATTTTTTATTTTTTTAATGAAGAGGTATTCAGGCTTCTATGAATCGGCCCATGAGCCAACTAAGTTTTCCCATCGACAATAAGACCGCTAATTCGTTAGCCAAAGTTGATTCCTAGTGTCTTTTCAATTTGGGACGAGTATGACACATAGGGATTTTAAATCTGTTACCTACCACCAAGAATGGGACTTACCAGTCAACAGGTTTAATATGTCTTACCAGTATAGACACATGAAATTAAGTACTTCTTGACTCACTTGTCAAATTTCAAACCGAGTTTGTTCATATCAGAAGCCTAACCACCAGGACATTACAGCTGAGTACGATCTCATATAACTCATCATAAAGCGAAGTTAATAACCAAATACATGTAACATTACTTTGATTGTGCTGGTTTTTGTATCCCAGGAAATTAAATATAATAATCTGACCTTTTTACACATTTATCATAAATTATTGATATGGAATGACAAAGATTATAAGCCTAAATGCATGTAGGAAATTGTAAAAATCTATAACATTCATTTTTTTTTTGTATTATCCTTCATTGAACAACTCTAATTTTCAACATATTAAAAATCACCATACTAAATATTTTAACATTTTCAACTAATATATGTTATAAGTGGTATGTTTTCTACAAATGTATACCTTCTTTACATAAATAAAAGCCCACTTCATGTAACTATTCACTAACTTTTCAGAATTCGTGTCTTCCTTTCCTATATAATGCTCCATTGACATGAATAAAGTAACTTAAGCCTGATGAGTCATCAAAACTTTTATTTTAAGATTCGAAGTTTCAAATTTTATTAAGAACTCCATTTACACACAAGATATAGTTGTGCCAACTTTTTGCAAAAAGAAAGTTTGAAGGAAAGGCGTCAGGAAGATTAAGAAGAACTAAGAAGATTTGAAAGCCATTTGGGCAATCCCAAAGGATTATCTTCGGATAACCCTTCCATCCTGGAGTGAAACTTTTTGTTACACGCCAACGGAGGTCGCCTGATTGATAACTTAGAAGGCGAAGTTCCAAAAGAAAGAAAAAAATTTTTCCTGCCATTCGCTGTGAGGTAGTAGTAAATGGCGGGCCATCTAATTGGATCAATGTTACTAGAACTTCCCGGGGGATCGATACATGGACTTTTCTGCGTTTTTTCTCCTTTACCCATATGCGCATTTGTGGTTATGACATTAGCAAGGAAGCTTAAGTCACGCGATGTTGTGCTCGTGATCATCATTTTAATGTGATCACCCAGATTCATCTAAGTCAACCCTGTGCATAAATGGACATTCACATAAGTAATGATTGCTGAGTTCCTTTGTCGCATGACTTCATGAATTGGAAATAAAGGGCACAAAATCCCTTCTGCCCCCTTTCATAGCTATTTTACCCAAAACCATTGTTTTTTCATTAAGTTCTATAAAATACAGATAATATGTCTGTTAACATAAAAATTTTTACTTTCTATAGAAAAACCTTTTATTTTATTGAATTCATTAACATGTGTTAATACAAAAATCTTTACTTTGAAATATTGGAAGGTAATGTAATATAAAGAAGGTAATGTAATATGTCCTTGATATGGTAGATAAGTATTCAGAGTGCACCATGGATAGCTTGCTACAGACATTGCAAACTGTAACGTCATTGCAATTTTAAATTAGCTGGGAAATGGTGAAACTTTCTACATTTCCTTCTTGAACTTAATGTAGAAACTTCTTGGTCTATAGATTTATCACGTCCACAGTAAATTCTGAAAACTTAATTTATTATTGATATAATGTCGCCTACAAAAGGCTTTTGTTTTCTGTAATAATTTATTCAGATCATCATCAGATTAAGCAACACTATGCAAATTGTATTTTTCTTTGCTGGTGCAGTTTTAATTGACAAAAGAATAATTCTTTGTTAGCACGGATGGGGAACACGGGGAATTTTAGTTCCGCTTGCTTTTCGGGGTTTAAAATTGAGACATCCAATTTGGAAACTCAAAAGAATAAATTCCAAATTGCGTATTGCTTTTTGCGTTATTGTTTTGTTATAAAAATTAAAATAATCATTCAAAATACAGAAATTTTTTTATCAAATATTCAACAAATTAATAAATGTAAATCACTTCTCCGAGTGCATTGTTTTGGAGGATTCTTTCACTTGCAATGCCAACAAAAAAATTAATGTGATTACTATATTCTTTATTTGTAGTATGACTCGGAGTGGTAGATGATTCTGGTGTTTCTCATGCTTATATTTTTGTATTTAATATAAATATTTAGTACAAAACATTTACATTAAATACCATAAAAGGTGCTTGAATTAATCTTCATTACTTCCTATATAGGAGCGAAAGAATTTTAAAAATAACTTTCTCATGCCTTTTATTTTACGAGAATGCCCTGGAATATAAGTAACACCTAAAAGTTTTATAAAAGTTTCCAAAGTACATTTTCGTGTAAACTTTCCATTACAGCTTTTTTGCTGTTCCCTTGACTATTCTGAAAACTAAAATTATTGTGTATATAATTTCGCCTTGTAAAAGTATTGTTTTATATGAGAATTTACTTAGATCATCACCGGACTAAACAACACTATGTAAATTGTACTTTTCTATGCTGGTACAGTTTTAACTGACAAAAATTAATTCTTTTGTACTATTTATTATTTCTTTGTATTTGTTATTTTTATGCACGCCGAAGAGTTAAAACACACAAAAAAATTTCTGTAGAAAAAAATATTTTACAATTTTAGAAAAATTTTATGTTAATATTTATTAACAAAAATATTTTTATCATAAATTAATGTTTATTAGTAAAAACAATTCTTTCTCCTTACATAATAAATCCAATTTTATTGATATTTAACTACTGTGATGTTGAAAATGAAGCATGATTGGGAAAATTATTACGTTTTTGGATAAAAAATTTTACAAAATCTAGATAAATATTAATGATAAAAGATAAAATATCGATAAAGATTTTTACTTTTAAAAAAACATCTTTGTTTAAACACACATTCACATATATAAAAATATAATATCTTATACAGAGGCTCACAAAAGATAAAAAATGTAAAGCAAACAATTTTGGCTTAGAAATATTTTCAATATGGCAGTTATGGCAAGATTTGTTAAATCACCATGATCAAGATTTTTTAATGTGAGCTATTATTATTATGATTGTTTCTAAATGCAATAAGTTTGAAATTGCTGCAAAGATTATAGATTTGAAACAAATTAACATTTTATGTAAGCCTTATTTCAGTCATAAAAAAGAATTAAAATACCAGATTTTAAAGTAATATTCTATATATTTAAATGAAGTCTGTAAATTTCTAGAGTGATGGGGGATCATGAAAATGAATTAATTTAAGAAGGAGGGGATTTTTTTAACACAAATTAACTAAGTCAAGATTTCGTAAGATTGTCCTTTGAAATAGGAAGGAAGTTAATAAAGTTAGACAATTTGAAACAGCACGACACAGAACCACTTAGCATATTGCACTTATTATACGAGTATATCAATTTAGGATTCTTAAAAGTTTTACTTTTTGAAAAATATTTTCTGTTAATTCACTTTAGAACATGCTCAGCTTAAACGATTTCATTATTAAATGCTAATAATAAGTATATTTTCCTAATTTTAATAACCAAAGATATTCAGAATATTGTTTGCTTCTTAATTCCAAAAATGATACTTTCTTAGCTTTAGAAATATTATAATATGAACAAACCAACATACATAAAAAGGAAATCTATACACGTATATAAAATATTCTATGAAAATATTTTGCTATTAATATATCATTCTAACCTTTTACTTCACTATTAAAAACTTGAATCTTTTATAGTTAAAAAGCATTTGACTTTTTACAGTTTGCGTTCAAGCATTTCAATTCCCTTTTTAAAGAGCAGACACTTTATGTTT
This sequence comes from Caerostris extrusa, assembly GCA_021605095.1. Lineage (NCBI taxonomy): Eukaryota > Metazoa > Arthropoda > Arachnida > Araneae > Araneidae > Caerostris > Caerostris extrusa. The sequence continues at coordinate 152,806 of BPLR01006577.1, forward strand.
AAGCACATGCTCATCAAAATTCTTGAAAATTTGAGCAGTACATAATAACAATGGAATTTATTCTGTTAATGATAGCAAATATAGATCTGAGCCAGTTTAATTTATCATTATAAGAAAGTCCATTACTGCTTTACCTTTCTAACGCTTCATAATATTTTTAAATAAAGTTTAAACCTCATTTTATAAACCACATTCTGATTAGAAATTTTATTAATGTGAACATTCTGCATTTAAAATTAATAGAGTAAACGTTATACATTTTTTGAAGTTTCTCGAGCTAAATAATTGTGGTGGTAATTGTATCGTAACTAATTATTAGATTTACCTAAACGCCCTTGAATAATTTAAGCTTCGGAACCAAATAATCACACCAGTGTAGCTAGTCACGATGGTCTCTCTAAATAATCTCAAACAATTAAGCTCTATAAATGACTGATCATTTTGTAAGCTGGTACTTCTTGTCTGTGGAAATTTATTGATGAATCTTCATTCAATACCGTAACTAAGAAAATAAAAAGTTACTTACAGGGAATATTACTGATAACTTAGCAGAAAGAGAGGTTACAGAAGCGTAAAATTCATTTTAATGTTCAAAAGCACACTAGCATGAGAGCTCTTCACTAATCGATCGCTAACTGGAGCATCCAAACGATAAGATTGCTCAAGAGATAGTTGGTAAGTACATAAATCAAACAGACTTCGAAAGCCTTCGGGCAAAAATTGATGACGAATACGAGTTTCAAACAGAATAGATTGAAGTGCTTTCCCGATGTAGAATGCTTTTATTATGTTTCGAGAGTGTTTGAAAGGATCTTGGAATTGAAGAATTTTTTTTTTCTTTGTCACCGAGACATTTAAGGATCATTGGTAATCAAAGAACTTTTCAAACTCACAAAGAATTTTTGAAATCGTCGTGTTTTTTTCTCCTATGTTTAAGAAAGGAACTTTCTTGAGAATTTCCCCACCGTTTTGATCGGTATTGAATATAACTTTTCTTAAGTTGCCATTTCTTCAATACTCATAAAACGAGAAAAAAAAATAAAATATTCGGAGTTTCTTGAGAAGTATTTGAAATTATTACCATTCTGGAGATTTGCAAAAAAAGAACAGAGATAGTTCTGAATATTTTAAGGACATTAAAGAATTGTCATACGGAAGAATTTTTGCATTGCGAAATTATGCAGAAAATCTGAAAATAACCTTAAATTATTAAATTTTTTAAAAAACGACATCACTAAATATGATTAAAATATATATTTAAATAACTTAAAACAGAATGCACAGCAAATTGTATAAATATAAATTTTTAAACAAATCATTATATCAAATCATTTTAGTATTTATTAAAACAAATAGAACTACAGGAGGTTTTTATTTTGAAGTTTTAATAATTCTCATTTGAAATTAAATTTTTGAGAGTATTATTATAATTAAATCTTTGACTTAGTCATAATTTAAATGCAGATGCTGTATAAGATTTCAATATAAATTTTTTTAAATGTTAATATTTCTAATGCGTATAATTTCAATTTAAAAGACAAAATTTTATGTTTAAAGACTTTTTATTGGCGCATTGTATTTAAATAAAACTAATTTTAAAATATTGTTTAAGTCCATGGTATATACTAACAATTCAATTTTTAAAGGATATGAGAAAAATACCTGGTGTTGTGATTGAAACACAATTTATGGCAATGCAACTGAACATATTTAAAATTTTTTTTAGCTTTTTAATCCCATCTACTATAAAAAATTTTTTAACAAAACTATTGGAAAATTTCTGTCCTTTTATGATTCAAGATTTTAAAAACTTGAATTATTGAATTAAAAACATTAACAGTTAAATTATTTAATGAATTATATTATAAGAATAATATCAAAATAAAATCAATTTCTCATTCTGCTATTAAAATGTACAAACATATTTCTTATGTTTTCGTTTATTAAGAGAAGGAATAAACGTTTTCAAAATATTTCTGCATAAACAAAACAACACATACCAAGAAAAATCAACAAACAAAAGTGAATTGAATAAATACCTGTAATACTTCATTTTCCGGATTCTCAATGAAATTTCGAAGCTAAGGTAATCTACACAAATGGACTTCAAATGCAAAAATTTTCTACAAGGGGATTGATTTTTCCTCCTCTTTCACTAATGGAATTTAAAATAATCTGAAAATTCGATACGAATTTGGGGATTCAACAAATTCATTATGGAATAGAATCTTTCATTTAAGATTTATTTAATCGCGCCATATTTAATCTAATTTATCATGGATTGTTCAAGCCCATTTTTCCTTAGGTGAAATATGAAGTAATGAAGCAATAGGAACTTGTTTTTTTTTTCTTCTTTCATTTGAGATAGAAAGGGTTTGATTCTTCATCAGAAAATTTAATCCAAGCCATAATAAGAATACATTTATTCTGATTCAAAATCTTCTCAACACTTATAGATACATTGTTTCTATTTATTTAAACACCATCGTGAACTATAAGTATTAGTGGAAATTCATTAGTTTAATAAATCCAAAAGCATCAAATCGAAGCCTTAAATAATTTAGTTATATTTTTCGATATCAAATCGAAGTAAAATATTATTGATTCACCAGTAGTTTGAAAAAGTTGATGATTTTATTAAAATTCAATCGCTTTTTTTTTTTTTCTTTTAGCTGACTGTTTTTGATTAAATATTAAAGTATCAATACCTAATAAAATAATTTCATATTTCCAATAGCTGTTTGGGATTTCTTTTAAAATATCTATTTAAAAATATTATTTTTATAATTAAAAATCATTTTTATTTTGCTGAATATGTTTATTATTGTATTAAAAATTATAGTAAAACCTGTACATTATTTATTTACATTTACATTTTTATTATTATGAAGATTGCAAATAAAATTATATTATAATTTGGATTTAATTCTATGTGTTTTATTGGAATGTTTAATAACAAGTAAATTAATCCTTGTAATTGACTACGTATATTGTTTTTTTATTTTAATAGCTAAGTAAATGGAAAAGAATTGTTATTACATTCCTAAACAATTAATATACAAATTTACGTACATTTAATTAAGAAAGACTAATACAGGATTCAAAGGATTTTTTTAATTATGTAAAACATATATAATAAACGAGTTTTGTTATCTGTTTGAAGAAATAATTATTTTAATCTCGAGTTCTTATGGCAGAATTTTAAGAAGAAAAAAATTCAAGGAGACTGATCTGAAATTAAAAATCAATACAAAAAAAATTACGAAAAGCACCTTTCTATCAAAATAATTTTTCATGACAAATTAATGAAATAACTGAAAAAAAAAAAAAAAAGCAAAATATTCTTGTAATCTTGCTAAAAGAGAAAATGCCATCATTTTAAAATAAATTTAGAAACAATTAATCAAAAACATATCAAAATGAAAGGAAATATCGAATGTGGCAATGATGAATCATCTACAATTAGATGGTAAACGCTTAGATTAATACTGGAAGTAAAAACCAATTGTGAGCAGTGGATATTTTCACAGAAGGTCACCTACTGAGCGGAACATAAATCCAAACCAATGATAATTTCACCCTCTGTTGATTTCCTTTTTATCTCTGTGCTAACTTTCATATTAGTGCAATACATCAGTAATGATATTCAATCACAAAACTTTGGCAAACTATGTTTTTACCAGGAAAATAGCGCTTACTTTTTAGATGAAAGATATTAGATTTAAATATATGACAGATGTGAAAGAAATTATAGTAATTCAAAATCAGTAATCAATTATAAACAACAATTTTCTGAGTATAAGCAGCAAGAATGTGATGGCAATACTCAATGATATTTATGACATTTTTTTGTTTTTGTGAAATAATTATATAAATTATTTCACAAAAACAGGTAACCTTAGATTAATAATTTTTTAAAGAATTATGAATAATAATAAGTTAAATTCCTTAAATTCAGTAACAATTTTAGTTGCCTGAAAATATTCATCAAACTTTGAAATACAATCCATAATTATTCAGTAAATTTTTTTACAGTGTTATAATTGATTATCTTGAGGAAGAATTGATTATATTATTTATTATCCCTTATTTAAATTTTAATTAAACAATAAAAATCGCAATACTAAGAAAAAAATGAAAAACAAACAACTTTCAAAAACTTCTAATTAATGATAAACTCTGCTCTTTTCAATTCAAGTACACCTTTTAAGCTCAACGCAATTTTTTGATATTTACATATTAAAAAAAGTAGCCTTAGACTAAATTGACTTTTACATGGATATTTGAAGAGCATTAGGAGGAGAAAAAATTAAAATTGAAGATATTTTAAATTAATAAAAGACATTTAATATTAAAAAATACGCTATAAAATAAATGTTATAAAGCAAAGTAAAATTATAGAATTGCACATTACTTTAATTAATATCTGAAAATTATGTGTTCGTCACATTTCTACAAAAATCCGAATAAAGAAAGATTTCAGAGAATAGTTGCATTTATTATATATTAATACTGGGCTACTTAAAATTTAATCATGCATAAATTAGAATATCCGTTATAAATTACATTTATAAAACTCGAATAATCAACAGATTCTCCATGTTCAAATCTCACTACAAAAAGTAAGACGTCTCTCTATTTGTATTTCCTAAAACTTCAAAACTATAATACTTAGAATTTTAATTTTTTTGCTAAAATTTATAATAATATTTATCTGCTTCGTAGCTAAAAATTACAAAAGAAAATATTATTTATTTTTTAATTTGAAAAATCTTATTTTTCATTATCATATCATTTTCATGAGCCAGATAGCACCAGTCATAGAAAGCAAACTAGCGTCATCATTAGTTTATTTTAAAAAAATAAAGTCGAAAATTTACTGAATTTGATAATCTTAATGAAAAATACTAGCAGAATAAAGGAGAAAAAAAAAATAAATTAAAAAAATATTGGGAATTTTTGGTTAAGTATAATAATATTATTAAACTAATTTACAATAGTAAAGGGAGTCGATAGGAAATTTCAAATATTTGATTGTAATTTTAATTGCATTTATCCTAGCAATATTTACCGAAAATAAAGCTTACTTAAACTAAATGTTCTGTAGCTGGGGAATTTCTGGTGTAATCTGTTAATGTTACATTTAATCCTAGGCCCATGTAATGCAATTATTTCTTCACAATTTACTGAAGTGCTGGGATTTTCTGTTAGACCAGTCTTGTTAAAAGAAAAGCCTAATCAGCATGTTTTCTTTCATTACATATGGGTTGTCTTCTTTGATTAAAAAGCTGTTTATACTAAAAATACAATTCCTAATTAGTATATTTAATCGAGAACATTTTAAAATGCTTTCCAAAAATAATAGATATCTGTGCTATCTTCAGATCTGACTCTTGAGGATTTTTGATTAAGAGGCAACTTAAATTATCTGGTGTACATTGGAAATCTATTTTATATTCCTTCAAACCGTCATTTATTCTCGTATGCTATATATGTAACCGAGTATTCCTACATGTAAGAATGAAAATTTGCTTTGTTATCTGCTTATAAACTTGAATGGAAAAAATTATATATGTTTATTTTTTACTAATAGTGACACTTTCTAAGGAAAATTTTAGTTTTAAGCTATATTCTTACACAAAAGTATGCAAATGCATTTTATATTTCTATTTGTTGTTTATATGACAGTTTTTTTAAAAAAAAAATTACATTTATAGGATACTAGATACAATAAACTTTGTTTTTGCTGTGAAGGATCTTAATCAGTGCAATTTAAAGTCAATATTAAATTGCTAATTATAAGTAACCCATTAAAAAAGCATGCATATTCATTAAAAATATTTCACATGCATATTCATTAAAAATATTTCACATGCATATTCATATAAAAACTATTTTAAATACTTAATTAAAAACATAAATATTTAATTTTTAAATTTCTTATTGAATAATGGTAAACTACTGAATATACAAATTTTACCCCGGGCATTTATTTTGGCAATGGTTTCTTTTTCGTTAACTAAAAATGTGACATATTTTAATAAGTTCTAAATCTATTGAACTTCAGAAATTAATGTTCTTTTATTTAATGTCTGGGCAGGTGAAAAGGAGCTTTGGTAGATATGAGTGGAGTGATTTTCAATGCAAAATATCTCAAAAGATAAACTAAAAATTATGAAAACTCTTTTATAAACTAATTTTAATTTAAACTGCATAATTGTCTAATTTGACGAAGTAATTAATGAACTGACACCTTAACTGATGAGGTATGGGGCTATATTAAAATTAGCTGATTTTTTTTTTTTTTTATTACACAGGTTTTCTTAATTTTAAATCTTCAATGTAAAAATTTTGTTTGTCTTAAAATTACGTTTGAAGTGTTCGGGACAATTTCTTATTAATATGTCCAAAATATTTCATTTGCTTTTTTAATATTTCTTATTAACTATTGCTATTTATTTTCAGAAATTAATAAATATAGCTTGAAAAACATTGAATAAGTTTGAAAATCTTCTAAATCGAATATTTTACAAAATTAGAACTAATGAAGTTTCTAATATGTAGAAAAACCCAGCTTGCATACTTTATCTTCTTTCCAACGAAATAATAAACTTAACAAAATAAGAAAATAAAAGCAAATCCTTCTAAAATTGCTACTGATTTCAGGATTTTATCTGACTTCCTTTAAATGAAGATATCACAGGAAAAGCTAATCGAGTTATACCAAGAGTTATGATAAAATAAAACCCAATTAGCAATGGAGAGTAATCTTCGAAATTAAAAGAAAAAGACATTGCAAGCAGATTAACTGTGCACTGTATTAGTTTATTTTTGAACAATATGCTTATCTGTTACTTCTCAAATAACTGTATGCTGTATGATGAAAATAATTAACTATTTGGAAGTTATAAAACAAAAGGATTTTTCTATGTATTGTTTGTAGTATAATAACTTTCAATAATTGTTATACAATTATAAAATGATTATGAATAAAAACAATGAAGTGGTGGTGTTTTTAAAATATGTTTAGCTAGCATAACTTTTTTTACTCATACTAAAAAAATTCATAAAAGTTAGATTTATATTCAAAGTGATAAATCTTAAGCAGTTTTAATTAAATGTGATACGACTCATAAAAATTAATAATTGATAAAGTATCAAAATAAGAAATATAAATTTATATTAACACTTTTTTTTCTGTAATTTATTGTAAAATTGTGTTCATAAGAAATATCTATATAAACTTTACACATATAAAAATTTAATGTTAAAAAATATTTAATGTCAATTTATAAAATTATCTAATTCATCATTTACATAATCAACATTATTTTTAAATACTAACATTTACTCTAGATATTCGTATAAAACAAAAATCGATTATTAATTTGCTGCTGATTAAAATATTTATATGATATACTATGCTTAGAAGAATATTCTAAAAATAAAGTTAAATGTTGTGTGAAATATTAATTTGTCCATTGATTAAAAATATAACTTATTGTATGTGCAGAATGTAATATGCTCTTTGAACACAATTTGTAATGAATTTCACATTTTATGCATATTTACAATGTCAGTCACAAACTGTTTTGGAAAATTTCAAATTTTAAAGTGAAGATGATAAATTTCTAATTCTTAAGACAATTTATTGATTAATCTTTAAATAATTTATTTGGTTCAATCAGTCACATTACATTATGCATATTGAAATTACAGCGAATTAATTATATTGATTGAAAAATTACAGTGAATTAATTATATTGATTGAAAAATTACAGTGAATTACATTGATTGAAAAATTACAGTGAATTACATTGATTGAAAATTACAGTAAAAAAAAAAGTTGATTAATTTACTGTAACTTTTAATCAAGAATAAAAGCATTTAAGCTTAGTAATTAGCAGATTGCAATGAAATGCTTTAAAAGTACTTCTTTTAAATGGGTTTTTGTACTTTTTAATAGACTATTTCTAAAAGTCACTAATTATAAAAATCTCTTCTAATTAGCCAAATACATACGGCCCGTGAGAAATGAAACAGATAAAAGATTTTTTTAAGTAAGCTGAATTCTAGTCATGATCATATTCATTATAAAAATGAGGTAAAACATTACAGCAACTTATAAAATAATGATCCTAGTTCAAATGTATCTATTTTAGTTTTAAAACTGATAAAAAAAAAAAAGATTTTTAATTCGTTTTAGTATTGCAGAATTCCACGTCATCATTTTGTAAATTTATCAATATTTTAATTTTAACCCTATTAAAAATAAAAATCCGATTAGTGTAATTTTTGTCCGTAAGTAGTCAAAAACTTTTGAAAACTGTAGCCATTACAGCAAATTCAATATTGAATAAGTACGTCATAGCCTAATTTGAAATGATAAATAAATGTATTGACTATTTAAAAAATTCTGAAAACTTAATCTAACATGTGTGCTAATATTACATGTGACGCATTGTATGTACATGAGTAGACAAGACTTTAATTCCAGCGGGTTGGCGTATGTTGCTGTCCTTTAAATAAATTCAATAGAGGCTGTTAAAGTGAATTTGAATGTCTAGAGGGATTTTCCTGGAAGTTTTTCTCATGAGATACACAAAAGTGGGTCAATTACACCTGAAAGCTATCCGAGAAAATCTTATTACTTCCCATCCCTTAGTTAAGAATATTAGTATACACGAATAATCCTAACAGGAACGCGAGGTCCTATTGATATTTTGACAAATAAAAAATCCATTTTATTGCTAGAATATAAGTATGATATTAGTCACATTTATAATATATGTATTAATTAATATCAAGTTCGGAATATTTTTTATGTGTATTATTTATGTAATCATCTTTATTCATTTCAAAATTAGTTAAGTAACATACATACATCTTGATGAAAAGTTTTGAAAAATTATTTTATCATAAATATATATGAAATTCAACTTGTACAGTAAAATGGCGCACAAAAATTAAAAGAATGAAGAAAAGATGTGAAAAAAATCAGTAAAAAAGATTGTAAAAAAATGAACAAAAAGAAAAATAAATTTTAAGAAATAAAAATAAACACATAATAAAAATAATTGAGAATTTTATTTAAATACCCTGACTTTTATTTTTAATTTCTGTAAAGTAATAATTGGGAATTAATGTAGGCAAAAATGGTTCAAAAATTAAAAGATTTCATTAAAAAGTTTAAAGGAATACTTCATTATACATATTAAGATCCAGTGTAATATCCTGTTCCAAGAATATACTCTGCTGAAGTGGTAAAAAAGATGATTCAGAGGAAAAAATGGCCAAGGGAAACTATCACATTATTTCACGAACTCTCAAAACATAAAACATCCTTCTAATATTACATTTCATGATGGGTGAAATAAATATAGGTGCTCAGAGCTTCCAACATTAGTCTGCCCCTAAAGGTTGCTGATAAAAGTTCATTAATGTGCAATCAAATCACTTCTAAAACTGTATAGCTATCACACTTGATGCAACATTAACCTGCTAACAGCTATCTGAAAAGCCAGTCGTTTAGTAATAGTTAGTCATTATAGTCCTGATGGGTAATTAGGTTTTTTTTCTGTTCGATTTTTTTCCTGTGCTCTAAAACCGACATTTGGAACTCAACTTGTTGCTCAAAAGTTTTAAAAATGAGGCGAAAAATAATTCTGCAGAGTAGAACCATATTCTAAACGTAAAAGGGGTTTGAAAATTTTCCAAAAAATGATTCAAACCTCAATTTTTGTTTAAAAATCGCATATAAATCCTAAATAAATTATTTTCATTTTACACACATTTAAATAATTATTTGTAATTTTTTTAGTCGCATACATTATTGCACAACTTTATATGTCATAAAAACTGAAGAGATGGTATTTGTAGATACGTAATATTTCATTTTTAAGTATTGTTTCTGGATTTTAATAAATTTATTAAGACATTTTTGTGTGCTAATAAATTTATTAAGACATTTGTATATTTGCAAATTTCATAAAAGATTTATTGAAGAAACCTTTTATCCGAACAAATTACATCAGTATATTATTTATTAATACATATTGAAGACATATTGTAACAATTAAAAATTAAATAAAATAATTATTCAATGAAAGTAACTTATTTTTAACTTATTGTAAAGTGAGATCTAAAAAATTTAATTACAAAAATGACATAATAATATATTAATTTTTGGACAAAGAACACCTAGTTATATTTAATATTTTGCATAAAATTTTAATGTCTAAAAATATAAAATCTTTGCCTAGTGTGTGATTAATAAATCTTTTACTTATCAGTGAATCCTCTAGCTTTTTCTCTTTTACTTGCATTTAAAGAAAACCTATTCTTTAAATGCAATTTATTATTTAAAATAATTATTAACAATATTTTCTAGTTAAATGTTTTTTGTAATTTTTAACACATAATAATCATAATTAAAAACTTTTATTTATTTATACGAAAATACCAATAAACAAAGCTACTGTAAAATAAAAAATTACAAAACCAAAGGGTTTAGCTTTCTTTTAATAAGGGTTTAACTCATTTAAAGAAGTTGTACTGTGAATTTATTTTACGTTCTATACCAGCCATTAATTATGTACAACAATTAGCATCAGATAAGTCTTCCAAATCAAGATTCATTTATAACAAAAGCAGTAGATACATTATTACATAAAGTTCATACATATATTTGCATATAATATAAAAAATAGCAACATATTTCAATTGAAACAAGAATTGAAATGTAACAACATAGAATTCTGGGATTATTTTATAGGAATTTTTAATGTTACCTTAGAACTTTCAAAATAGTATTTTGATAGTTCTTTTATTAAAAACTTTATAGTTGATCAAAGAAAGAAGCAATTATTATTATTCAAGCATCAAGCAAGCGAAAAAGCAAGCAAGCAGAAAAAAACAAACCAATGGTTAATAAAAGAAAGTTAAGGCTTGTTCTTAGATATATTAAAAATAGATTAATGGTTTACAATAGCAATAATCTTTTCAAGCAAAATTGTTTTTCAAAAGGGACGATACGAAACGCTTTTGTAAGTGAATGAATTAGAAATACTTAAAGATGTTAGTAATACTAATTTACATGGGCAGATGCTGTTTGCAAGTACGTACAAATATTTTAATCGATTTTTAATTACCACAAAATGCTTAAATGATAACTAATATATTTGTAGGATTCAACTGCATTTCGCAAGTTATCGTAATAAATTTATATAGGTAATTGTTCTAGTTATCTTGGAAAAAGTTTATTTCTGAAACATTAAACCTTTGTGTCTTTTAACTAGATACATGATAATACGTCTGCATTTTTGGTACTGTAATATAATATTATTCCAAGTTATCAGAGTTAACTGAACTATGAGAATTAACTCCCATTCAAGAGCCTATGAAATATATTTTGCATCTTCCATAAGCATTACGTGGCTAAAAAGATAATTTGATGAATGTTTAAACAAGTACATATTTTTATGAGATGCGATCACTAAAAGAGTAAGAAACCATAGAAATTGAAGGAAAAATCAGGCAAAAAGAAATTATACATGTACAAATGTTTGATTTTATATTTTTGAAATTCTGCAAGCTCATCTAAGAAACATCAACAACATCATTTTTAAATTGTTAACATGCATGTTATGAAATAATTTTTTAGAAAATATTTCAATGATATTTATAATTCTTTGTAACAATATTTATCTTTTAGATATGAATTCATAAGCTTTTTATCAATTCTTTTTGATTTATAGATATTTTAAATTTTGGGATAAAAATCTATAGAAGATTATCATTGTATTGATTAAATTATGAGTATTAACTCATCAAATCCCAAAAATGACTAAATAAAACTTTTTACAAGCTTTACTTTGTTTCTTTTTTTAAGCTACAATAGTTTGTTTTAAAGTGAAAAAAAGTATATTAATCAGTTTTTATTTAACATTTAACAAAAACATTTTAATTTAAAAAAAAAAAATACTCAAATGCCTTTTTATCATAACAATAAAGTAATAAAATAAAATAAATTGTATTTAATTTTATGTAAGTAAATGCTGCAGTTAATGTAAATATTCTTACATTGGGTAAATTTAGCCTTAAAATGTAAAATAACTCATTTTTTCTTTACTACTTCTTCACTAATTGTGATGAATTTTTATGAAGCTAAAGAGAGGAGTGATTGATAGCGGAAGTTGACCTAAAAAACCAACCTAGATATGATAAAATCTATTTCACTAAACTTGGCCTTATTCAAAAAAATTTTGTTCAGTGAATCAGCAAAAGTGGCCTTCGTATGTATCGATCCAGAGGGTCTTCGCTGTTAAAAATATTCCTGTAAAAACTGTTGAAAACATCGCTAGGCTCTTTCCATTTGTCTAGTATAACCCATAATCTATGTAAGCGGCGTAAAATTTCTATATCTAGACCCTAAAATCAATCAATTCTTCTTTGATCAAAAGCCATTCTATGTTCGAAGTTGAGGTGATAAATGATTTTATCATGTGCCGATGAAAAGCCCTAATCCGGAAATTGTTTTCCCAGCTAGCTCCTATTACACTTTTGACATATGACATTGATAATAGAATGTACGTTTTAATATCTAACAGAGAATAGCAAATGGTTACATCAGATCCTACATAGTTTGGCGAAAGCTATCTGTTGCTACTGTAACTGTTTTGCCATATGCTTTTATTAAATATTTCAATAGTTAAAAAAAAACATTTATTAGCATACTAAAATTAGATTTCAATATTATACTATTGAGGACCGATATATTCCTTAACAGTAAGTGATATGAATTTTATTGGTGTTATCTTTTGTTACATCTGTTCCCTTGACATTGTTATTTAAATGTTCCCGTTTAAAACAATTTTATAAAATGGTGTCATTTCTGAAAACTCTGAAGTTTATCTCATGTAAAATATTATTAAATTAACATGAAAATTAATATCAACTTTGAAGAGACAGTTGAAGATTTCGATCAATCTTTTAACATGCATTTCAGAAACATACGCAACTATATTGTCTGATCTAAACGATATAAAGTTCATTTACTAATATACATCCATAAAAGAGGCTTCATATGCACATTCTTGAGTTAAATTCTGTCATACACTATAATAGAGTTCTGAAACTATATACAAGAATGTAAGATTAGAAATTCTTTGTTTGAAAGATGAGTTAATTGCCAAACATCGATGTTTAATATTTCCATTACAAATTTTAAGTCTTTTGTCAACGCAGAATCAAATTTTTATAATAATTGATTTACTTCATCAGAATTAAAAGTTTGCCCGGTAGTTTGCACAATGTGCTGCTTTCCAAAAAGGCCCAGTTCGAAGCCCAGCAAGAAAAATGAATTGAAATTTCCCATAATTTCGCTGAGGAGAAGGACAATAAAACAGTAGACAAGCCCATTCATGTGTGCCAGAAGGAGAGGAGGAAGTGCATGAAATTCTTCCAAAATGTCGCCTCTAGGGGTATTCGTTATAAATTGTGGTGGCGTCAAAGACCAACATTGATTCCCTGAAATAAGGAGATCAATGTCAAGAATGTTATAAGCTTCGTGGGTTCATATGCTGCTGCTTACAAGCGTAAATGTACCCGAAAAAGATTTCACCTAAATTAACCTCGTAATTAATTATCCCTAGTATACTCATATCTTATATTTGTGTCTTTTTTGTAACACCACTAGTTAACTTGTGCGAAAGTTAATTTTAATTATGAACTAAGTCGAGTATTTTGAGCTACCTTGTATTATTATAAGGCAAATATGATTACAGGCAATTCATTTGTAATTTCATACGTTTGGTAACAACCAATCTATCGTTATTTCACGTTATTTTACGGACATTTGATGTCCTTTAGTACGTGAAAGATTGGGGTAGGAGATAATTGTTATTTATTACTCATTCGCCCTTGCCTTTATTTATCGTTATTTTTATTGAGTAAAAGGGAAGACATTTTTAGTGATTATATCAGCAATATATCATATAATGATCTCAAAAGATGCGGTGATGAATCAAAGCATTATGATTCTAACTCTAATAATGTTCAATCCTCATAGCTAATTTTATACTTGAATTTTAAATTAAAGAAAGGATAAAACTTATTGATCATAATTATAACAATGCATATTTTCAATTTTAGGAAAAAAAAATTCTAAAACAAAATTGTATTTGGAAAAAAAAAAAAAAAAAAAAGATTCTTAATGAGTTAATAAAGTAAGGATAGCAATATGTTTGTGTTTAAAGTTATATTTATTATAGATAAGATATATTTATTATAAATATATTTATTGTAGATAAGAATACATTTATTATATATATTGCAGATATGATTATTTATTATATATATATATTGCAGATATGATTATATTTATTAGACTTATTTATTGCAGATAAGAATATATTTATTAGATTTATTTATTGCAGATAAGAATATATTTCATTAAATATATATTTACTGTACATAAGAATATATTCATTAAATATATATTTATTGTAGATAAGAATATAATTATTAAAGATATATTTATTGTCGATAATACATATTTATTAGATATATTTAATATAAATATAGTTTGTATTTAAAGACATATTTATTAAAGATAGTATTTAATGGTTTATTGACTACGTAAAAAATATTTATTTTTTTTAACTGATTACATAAAAAATATTGACTGAAGCTACATAAAGTTTTTGAAATCTATTTAAATACAGAAAATTTTAGAAATCAAATACCCACATCGATTCAACATGATTGTTTAAAAGGTGTTATGCTAATAAAAATGTTTCATCGCCTATAAAGTTTCACTGCTACATACTTATAGCGAGGGCGCATCTGCAATTCAATACTTATTTTTAAAAGTTTCTCAGAAGCACTCTAAAAATATCTTTTTTTATTATGTTACCGACAACATTCTATCGTGCAACTCTTTTGCCAAATATCGCACTCTCGGGAAATGGAAGAGCGTTATTACTTAGTGTACTTATTTCGAAATGCTCTTTGCGACAGAGCAGTCCCCAATTAATTTACACATATGATTTTGAGTCAATATTCACTGTATTTGGGCTTAAAAATCTTTTTTCTCTCAGTTCTTAAACAGGAAAGAATGTATAATTTCGAATAACTCTGAGAGTAATAAAAAGAAAATTAAAACACAAATTAACTTAGTAATTAATGATTGAATAACAAACTTTAGTTAATTCAATGTAATGCAATATTTTGTGACTAATAATAGTTTCTAATAAGAAAAAAAGGGATAAAATAAATTAAACAATAAATTTAAAGCATTTATTAATTAGATTGACTTTAAAAGATAAATTTTTTTTTTTGCAAAATTTAGAATGTATAAGATAATTGCAAGTATAAAGCTATTTAGTTTGAATAAAGCAGCGACACAGCAGTCCCCAATTAATTTACACATATGATTTTGTGCCAATATTCACTTAAAAATTTTTTAAATTAAAGAGGAAAGGATGCACAATTTCGAATAGCTCTGAGAGTAATAAAAAGAAAATTAAAACACAAATTAACTTAGCAATTTTTTAATAATCAACGTTAATTAATTAAATGTAATGTAATATTTTGTGACTAATAATATTTTTTCTAATCAGAAAAAAAAAATAATAAAATAAATTTATATTAATTAGATTGATTTTAAAAATCTTTTTAAGAAAAGAGAAAAGGATGAATAATTTCGAATCGAGCGTTAATTTCGCTCTGAGAGTAATAAAAGAATATTAAAACACAAATTAACTTAGTAAGGATTTAATAAAAAACTTTAGTTAATTCAATGCAATGTATTATTTTGTGACGAATAATATTTTCTAATAAAAAATCATAAAAGGAATTGAAAAAATAAATTTACAATAATTAGATTGATTTTAAAAAATGACTTCTTTTCTCAAAATTTGGAATGAATAAGATAATTACAAGTAGAAAATTATTTAGTTTGAATAAAGCAGCGACAGAGCAGTCCCCAATTAATTTATACGTATAATTTTGTGTCAATTATATTGGCTTAAAAATCTTTTTTCTGTTCTTAAAGAACAAAGAATGCATAATTCCGAATAATTCTGAGTGTAATAAAAAAGAAAATTAAATTACAAATTAACTTAGCGTTGATTTAATAATAAACGTTAATTAATTCAATTTAATGTAATATTTTGTGACTAATAATATTTTCTAATAAGAAAATAATAAAAAAATAAGTTACAAAATAAATTTAGATTAATTAGAATGATTTTAAATAATAAATTTTGTCGCTAACTTTAGAATGAATAAGATAATTACAAGTAGAACGTTATTTATTTATACATAGTAGAACGTCAAAATAGAACGTTACAAGTAGAACGTTATTTATTTATATAATAGAACGTTATTCATTTATACATAATAGAACGTCAAAATAGAACGTTATTCATTTATACATAATAGAACGTCAAAATAGAACGTTATTCATTTATACATAATAGAACGTCAAAAATAGAACGTTATTCATTTATACATAATAGAACGTCAAAATAGAACGTTACAAGTAGAACGTTATTTATTTATATACAGTAGAACGTTATAATAGAATGTTACAAGTAGAACGTTATTTATACTTATAACGTTCTACTATATAAAAATAACATTATTTATTTTTATTTAGTTTGAATAAAACATTTTTTTTTAATATTTACTTATTTAGAGGATGAATCATGTAATTGTTAGTTACAAATTATTATTTATGCCCATATACCTTACATTTTTCAATGTTATATAAATCAGAGTTAACACAGTTAAAACAGAAGAATATTTTGCCTTTTGTTTGAAAACTTCTTCAAAAATAACGATTGAACATTATAAAGAGGATTTCTTTAATCCATTCCCTTTCCAAAAAATGTTAATACTGAAAATTGTGTTTTAAGAATAGAGATTATTTTGGCTCTTAAACCTAATCTTCATTTCAATTTATTTGAATTTACCACGATTAAGATACAAAGACTTAAGAAAGAAAAGAAAGTAAGTTAAATGATATTATTTACGAACTCTTTGAATCTCACTGTTTATATAATGCTGCAAATGAAAAATGTAATCTTACTTAAAACCTTCATTATTCTGTTGACTTTAAGTGTCTTTTGAATAATACGCTTTTAAGCGAAAGATTGGCATGGAAAGAAAATAGTCCTCTGATGAATTTAAATAATAATTAAGATTGAAAAAGGATTTTTCCTTTATACAAAGTATTTCGCAAACTTTTTTTTCGTGAAGTTCCCTGTATATTTATTTGAAAATATCACTGGCGCGTTAAGATGGAGCTCAAGTTTTGGTTATTTTCACGGGTACATAAAATGACTCTACTATTAAAATCTTTCAAAGAGTGTTTCTTGCTTTCATAAAAGTAATATAAAGAGATGAATAATCCCAGTTCCCCATCTTAAAAGAGAACAAGTTATTATCGTTTTATGATACAACATAAGGATCATCACGTCATAATATTTGATTTTATTCCTTTTTTAATAATATTTCTGTTGCAATTTTATTGCTCTCCTATCACGAATATTCACCATTTTTTATCTTAATCCTCAGATATATATTTAAAAGACTGTTTTAAGAATTTTTAGAACTATTAATCAGTATAGGTTTTCAAAACTACGTATGTTCAAAACATTTTAAGTCAAAAATAATACCTTTCATTTTTATTTAAAATTAGTGGAGAATTTAATTTTCATTAACATTCTCCAAATGATTTTAGACTTAAAAAGAAGAGCACATAAGAATTTGGAAAGTTGCCAATGAAGAAGCAACTTACATTAATTATTCTTCTAAGTTTGACTTTGTAAATTTCATGAATTAAGAAACCATGTTAATTAAAATCCCTGGTGAACTTAGTCGAAAGCATACAACTTAAATCATTTTTAGAATTCAAATCGAAACAACAATCCTTACTGACTTATACTTGATCGGGTAAATTTACAAAACCAAAATAGTTATCGTTATTTATATGCACCTTGTGAAAATTTTATTTCAAAAGATTCATTATATTCCTAGAAAGAGAATTGGAATTCTCTTTTAGAATTTCTAGAATTCTTCCTGGAGATCTGAATTTCGTTTGTTCATATATATAAATTATCTAGGCATAAGATTGGCAAAAAAAACTTGAAACAATTCCCTAATGACGATGTAGCACTTTCATAAGTAATTATGTGCGTTTCTACATAAACCATTACTTTTAGAAACCTTAAGATTAGTCTCTCTGTATATACGAAAGAACACAATGGGCTTTGAACCCTTTTTAACTACAGTGCAATTTAGTTATATATATAATAAAAAGCAATTTCTTTTTATTTAAATTACAAATATGAAAGTTTTGATACCCAAAAGAGAAATAGTTATATTTATAATCAAAACAACTTGACTGTTATTAAAATATATCCAGAATTTTTGAACAACAATAAATGTTGTTTATCTGCACAGAATTAAAATAGGATCATTTATAATACATATATTTTATTAAAGCAAGCTGACTTCAACTAAAATTAAACAAACTTTGGGTGATTAAAATTTCTTGAGTAAACTGATTCTCAACTGTTTGATTTAGTCGGAGCTATTATATTGTCATCCAATTGAAAATAAAATTCGAAGAATAAATAAAAACGTTAGGATAAATACAGTTGAAAAAAAAAATTTTAACCATAAAAATCTATAATCATCTTTCAACACAGTAGGAAGTTATAAGGTTTCAGATGCGAGATTAATATGAGCATAGAGAAGGATAAATTTTATTGAAGAGAACTATTGTGCATTAATTTGTTAATATATACGCATTGTTACAATGAAGCAAAATTATTGAAATTTATAAGTGAGTTGCGTTTTTTTTAAATTAAATAACGTAATCAATATAGTCTTAAGATCTACCAGCAGATTATACCAAAATACACTAATATCAAAATCAAGCAAATATGCATATTTTGTCGATATTTTTAGAAAAGTACTGAAAACTCTTTTGATAAATCGTATGCTGATAATGGAAATAAGGATAAATGTATATATTGCAAGTTTCTAGTGTTGAATACGTAAATTTATACGTACGTGTTGATGGTCTAACTTTGTGTGTGTGTGTGTGTGTGTGTGTGTGTGTGTGTGTGTGTGTGTGTGTGTGTGTGTGTGTGTGTGTGTGTGTGTGTGTGTGTGTGTGTGTGTGTGTGTGTGTGTGTGTGACTTTCGATGAAAAGAAGTGGCAGCAGTAAAATGAATAATTTTTGAATAATAGAATAAATGCGCATACCGTGGAATAACTGGAATAATGACAGTCTAAAATGTAGATTGGTAAAGACTTAATGAATACCCAACTTGCCATGCATCCAACTTACGAAAACAGCTTAGCTACAATCGATCCATTGAAAGAAATCCTGATCAAGGTCGGCCAAGAACTACAACAGTCAATGAAATTGATGCTCGTTCATTACAGCGAAATCTTAACATGTGAACAACAGCTTCTCAGGTCTATCGGGACAATCATGCAGCCACAAGAAACCGAATTTGTAGAGTTACTGCTTCCAGAAGGCTATATAAGAAAGTTCTGCTCGTAAGAGGACTGCTGTTGGCTTCTCTCTCCTTTTTGCGCACATTAGAGCTGTTCAACAATGAACATGCCTTTGAATCGCCTTTGAATCAGAGATCAATGGGTGACAGTTCTATTTATTAATGAGTACCTATTTTGCTTAACCACTGACTCTAGATATATTTTTCAGATAAGAACCAGAAACCGGTAACTATCAGCCGACATCCTCAAGAGAGACCCTAATGGCAGTGGAGGTTAGATGGTCTCGGCAGATATCATGTAATATAAGCGCGAAATTCTTAATGTCTTTGACAGACACTTCTTTTACTTCTGCAATATGTAAAGGTAAGATCTTTGAATCCTATGTTCGCTTTTAAGGAATGAAGTGGTCCTGATTTATTTTTAATGGATGACCTGATTTATATTATTTGACTGATTGTTTGATCTTCGATCGTTTGCGGCATAACAACTGTGGCAACGTCGTCTGCAATGTTATAGCTTGGCTACTTGTTACCTCTTCTCCTGATATAGTAGCAAAGTAAAGCAGGCCCACAATAGAAAGTTCTTCAAAGATGAACTTAGAAGCAAGAGGGGCATCACGTCTTTTTTTTTTTTTGGATGGGGGGATAATTTCTGGTCTTGCATACGTCATCGAAGTGGCCACAACCCCTGTAGGATGGCCAGGAAACAATCATTGCTAGCTTGCCTTCCTCATCAGGCCCAGCAGCAGGAAAAGTTATGAAGTACCATTGGATGCTCACAAAGGCCCCATACAATTTATCTCATTTCTTATTTGCATAGCTATTATTTTTATGGCCGCCATTTTCGATGTGTAAAGCTTGTTATTTCGCAACCTCCGCCCCACTACCTTTAAGTAGGACAATTCACGAACACAAATTACTTGTGCTGTCGTGACCTTTCTTGACACAGAGGAATTTCAACAGTTGAACTGTCCAGAACGTTTCTTCAGATCTGTTATCAATTCAAAACGTCTAATCAGTGGTTGCCAAGAGACTGACACGCCACAACTCACCAGCCAGTATATTTGAATGGTTAATGAACTCTAGTATCAAGTTGAAACAGTGCAAAATGCTATATTTGTATTTGTCTACAAACTCTGATTAGATGCCAACCGTATTAGAGTTGTTATTGCTTCAAGAGGAAGTTCTTCTAGATATTGATTTTTGCATTATCTGTACCTCAAAATTTTCCATAAATTTAATTATTTCTTCTGCCATCTTATTGTGCACGTAGAATAAATAATATTCTGCTATTTTATTTCGTTTCTATTTCAATAGCTAGCAATTCATAATGTTGTTTTAGCAATTATATATAAATACAATTAAAACCAACATTATTAAAGGAAATTATTGAATAATAACTCCAATTTTAATTTGTTTTTCGTTTTGTAAAGGATCGTTTTTATTAAAAAAAAAAAAAAAAAGAATGAAGTTAAATTCCGTACTCAATAACTATAACTTCTTTCCCCTGATTCGATAACTTGCTTCTTTCTTCATAAAGAGGAAGGAAAAAATAACATTTTCTTTCCGTAATTGCTGTACACGCAATTTGCTACAAAAGAAGAAATTGCTGTTCTCAAGTTGCCTAAAAGACATCAAAATCTATTCCGCCAAACTGTCTAACAGAATAGTATGCTACCTAATTTCCGGTACTAGTGCGTAAAAAGATTGAAGAAGTCAGAGAATCGACATTTACTACTGTTTCAATATATTTTTTACATCAGGAACCGCTTGTCCTATATTAAATACTATCGCTGATCCATGACGGGTAATGGGGCGGACGGGTTATTGCATTTCGGGAACATTTTAGATGTGTTTGGAAGCATTTCTGTGTGTTGCCTGGGGAAAACCCTATAAACTACCAAGATGCCTCGCCTCATTTTCAACATTTATCAAATTATCTAAATGAAACAATCATATATACTATCACAGGATTCCTCTCGTTTATGAAAACAGTGACTATAAGTCAGATTGCTGTTTGGGAATCGAAATCTTGTCCATGCCTATACTGACTTGAACATATTACCATTGAACTACGAATGAATGTGGCTCTAGATTCAATGATTTACTGCAACAATAACTGTATTTATGATGCATCCTTCTATATTTTTCAAGAAAGTGACTCGATGAATTTATGTTACTTGTAGTTTACACTGTGCAAACTATGATTTATTAAAATTATTTTTTTAAATTTGTGATTCCCGATCAATTTATGACAAGTGTTAACATTAGTATGACATCCATAAAATCTAAACCTTTTACGAAAGGGATGTAGCCTTGAATGCACCTCCCCCTGTAATGCATTAACTTTACTGCCACTTCCATGTATTAACACATATAGCAGCTATGAAACCGAAATGGGAATATCCATATCGAGAACTCAGCGATCTCTATTCTTCTCAGCAATGTTAAAAACAGCAAACTTATTTTACATTCAAACCAGATAAAAAGAACAAATTTCAGTCTATACTGCCTGGTCAATGTTAGAGACACTCTATTGAAAACATTTTAAAAGACACGCAGAAAAAAAATTCTACGTGGAAAGTGATTTTAGGCTCGATTTCGGATTTTTGAGATTATGGCGGGATCGAACATATCATGGAGGAGTCTGTAAAAACGTGACTCGGATCCTGAGCAGAGTGAATCTTGAGTGTGGTGTATTAATCCTGGATCAAAGATTTTACATGAGAGTTGAACACATTTTTATTGCCATAGGTTATGGTAGTCTCCCCCTCCTCAAATCAATACGTAATCAGATAGCAAGTATGGCTTCTTTCACATGTCAAGTAGATGAGCTTTAGATTAAGGCTATTCGTCGATTCTAAATCATACTGTAGTAACAGTTGTATATACTTAACACATCAAGAAATAGTAAGTTTTAAGATTCCTTTACGTGAAAGAACTTTTGGTAGGAAATTCCTCATTTAAATTTATTTTGCAGTCAATTATCTTGAATTAAATGGTGCAAATTTATCAACGATTTATTAAAAAATTGTGTTACACGTACATAAAAAATACCGTTAATAAATACTATTTTAATTTTTACGATTGGTGATAATATGATGTTTTTTAAGAATATCAAAAGTTAATAGCTAAAAGCTTTTTATAGAATAGTAAAATCTTATTAGTATTTCTATTAAAAATGAAATTTATTCCAGCAAATTTTTAATCGCCTCACTTTGTAATTTCTATGAGAAAGAATTCTTCTACAGAGTTGGTTATTATAAATTATGGTACACAGTTTTTGAAAATACACGATGACAAAATTCCAAATATAAAAAAGAATATCATAATGGTAATCATTAATTTTCTAAACCGGCTTTAAATTTTTATGTCTATCATATAGAATACTGAATAAATAGTTAAAAGTGTACTAATGAATGGTATGAACTTATTCAATCATTAAAAAACGCAATTTCTTAGAATGAAAAGTGAGAAAAATTTGTAAAGATTCTATATTGAGACGCATTTCCACGGCAGCACCCATATATTCTATCACTTATTATATTATTGTCATAACATAATCTCAAAAAATATATATATTTGTTGATATGTGTACATAAATATTTGTTTATGTTAATAAATATTATCTCTGAAAATATTTGTTGAAGAAGCTGAGTTTGAGACCCAACAAGCAAAATCAATAGAAAAATTCCTGTCTATGATAGGGCTGAACACAAAATTTTAGGCCAAATATTCCCTTCAATGGCACCAGTGCTGAAGATTAATCTGCTGCAAATAACAATTACTCTGCTGAAAATCATTATTAGTCAGCGGCAAATCTAGTTATTAGTGAAAGATAAGTTCGGCGTCAGAAAACATTTAATGGAAATACCATACATCTTGTGCATAAATGCTTTTCTATGACAAATTCGCATATGGCTTTCAATTAACTTTCTGAGACCTAACGTACATTCTATTGAACATTTTTATTTTGCATGCAGAATAAGAGGTTACAGTTTTAGGTCTTAAAATCCTGCAATCTGTTGAACTGGACAGTTCAGCACTGTCATTTCTACAGCAAAATTTAAAATCTTTGGCGGAATCCATGTTCTATAATTATGTGAAAATGCCAGCCAATAAGAGGGAAATAAGTGATTTTTTTTAATTTGTGTAACGATCCTCCCTCTGACTCGCGGGTAATAGTTGTATTCAGGAGAAACTGTCAGTTGGACTACAGAAAATAGACTCTCACCCGAGAGGTGGTATATTTTGCGCAACCCTTCACCTTATCACAGTTCCAGTTCAAAGTAGAGTCCTTCTACGAAACTAATTATCTTCCTATTGCTTTAAATTTTGTGTTAAATATTGTATATGTGTGTGGCGTTCCTGCGCGTAAAAATTAAAGTGTGAATTCGAAAAACTTATGTCTCAAGTATCTCAACCTAACCATACCCATTAGATTTGTTTGTTTTTTTAAAAATATTTTTGCATATTTTTTAGCACAAACAAGCTAATACGTAATTTTAAAATTATCAAAATTAAGTCGCAGTTTTCTAATTGTTATTTTTAGAGAAAGAGAAAGCCTAATCTCCGTAATTTTAAGTGTCTTCAGCACTGGACAGTGAGACTTGATCAATTAATTATACTCTCAAAAATTCATACTAAAAGTTGTTTTCAACAAGTAACAACATATTGCTCGCAACATAATGTTATGCTCAAAAAATTAAATTTATTATGCTGTCGAATTCCATTGTACTTGATATACCAAAAATTTATTTTGAAAAATGATTTTACATGCTGCTTTGTAATGTGTTTTAGAAGCTTTATTTCAAATAAGAGGTCTCAAGAAGATAAAACAGAGTGAGATAAAAAAAAAATTATATTTAATAAGAGAGTTACATTTTAATAACTACTTCAATATAGAGATTCTGTTTATAAAAACAAAATCAATATAAAAATGCAACTCGGTTAGAACTTTATGTAACGTAATTCAATTTCAACTGTGTATTATTTATGCAAGAAGAAATATAATCTTAAATATATTATCGTTTAAAATCTTTATATTATCAGAGCATAAGTTTCTTATTATTATATAATTTAACTGTAGATAAGATATTCAACATTTTAAAAATTTAATCAAATGTTTCCAAAATAGTAATTACTAACGGTGAATTTGATTTAATTTCACTCTACTTAATCACATTAATATTAATAGGAATTCAAATCTTACATTTTTTAGCATTTGGTTTTGATTAATTATATTCAATTCAAGAGAAAATAATTCAAATACAAACCGCAATTGAATAAAAAATAATTGTTTTTAAAGACATTGGTTTTTTAATGTGTATCATTTTGAGTGAAAATAACTTAGAGGTATTGAATACTATAAATGGTATTTTATGTAATTGAATAATCTTTCATATTATATTTCCTTATTAATTATGATTATGATATTATTCAGCTACTATGAATACAATAATTATTTATGTTACCACAATAGTTTAATTCATTTAAAAATATTTCTTTTGAGTTTATAATAGTGATTCCATTTCATTCATTCTATCAATTAACATAAATGAAAATATTTGAGATATATTTGACCATATGGAGTTAAATGCATAAAAATAAAAAAAATTACTAATGAGAGAAAATTAAAATTTATGAATAATCGGAATGTAAAAATAATTGATGTATAAATCAGAATATTAATGATGAAAGAAAATCATAATCGTTTAAATAAATGTTTTAACAAAAATACTTTTTAAATTTTATTATGAATATAAAATTTTATTCTTTAAAATATTTGTCTTGCAGGTAATTGCAGGTAAATTATTACTGCTTATATAACGAATGGAATGATCATTTTTTTTAAAGTTCGAAAATTAATTCTTTAAAATATTTAATGATATAAATTTGTGCGAAAATTTAATAACGATAAATTCATTTGCCGTAATTCCACAGGAAATCGCCGGAGAGATATGAAATTCAGAATCCAGCTGTAATATTTCATACCTAAAGAATTAAGAAAGCATACTGTAGAAAATGAATAGATCACAAACACTCCGGAATTAGACAAAAAAAGTTTAGCGAAAGTTTAGTGTTAGTACAAATGCTTTTCTGTTCAAGAAAACAGATGCTTTTAATTTCGTTTAAATGCAATGTCTGAATTTCACCTTGTCTCCTATAATCAATAACCGATTATCCAATTGTTGTTGGGGTAAAAGTTCCCCCATTCTCATTGAGCATACATTTCAGTTGTTCTTTGGAATATATAATCATGTCGCGAGGTGCCTTCTTAAAGTCTCTCATAAAGGTTCTATGGGACATCAATAATGAGATTGTTGATCATGGCCAATCTATGCTAGTGATAATTTTACTTTCTAGAAGTTCCTCAACTGTGGCCTGGCATTATCGTTCATAAAAATGAAGTCTGAACCAATAGCATCTAAGAAGAGATACACGTAGAGGAGTATCATATGCCGATAATAGCATAACAGTAACTCAGTCCTCCTGTTTATCATAATGAGTTGCAAGTATTTGTGATCTTATATGATTTATACAGACGTCCCACCGATGACAAGTTGACAATGGATGAAGCGTTTATGAAGAGGCGAAAAGGCTGCCTTATGAAGGCGTCTGGCAACAGTAAAGCGCTGCACTTGTTCCGTTGCAGGACAATGTTGAAAATGCAGTTGCTCAGCAATGTTGCCTGCTAACTAGCATCGATATCTTTTTTTCCTTCAGGATGATATACAGGCCATACATTGATGTTTTTTTACCTACCACCACAAAGCCTTCTTAAAGCTGTACTTACGGCTTAGAAGGCTTTCCAAGCTCGTGGAATGATATTTTTGTCTAATCGAAACTCTTAGGGTACGTCGTAATACGCCTCTCCTCAAGCTATTCTCCGATTGTTCTACGTAAAATCACCCAGAAGGTTTCTTCTAGACATAATGCGCGAAGATCATTCCTGAATTTGCAGATAATGTCTACATTAGCGCATTTGGTCCTCTTTTATTGGTCTTCCACTGTGCACTGACTGCACTAGAGTTCCTTTCCCTCTGATCATCTATTACGTCTTGCTTCTGATGTTTACGTACGAATCACTTTCATTGCACTGAAAGCAACAAGCCTTTTCTACTATTTCACCCTGTCTGATTAAAGGTCATATTAGACAGGCATTAAATTTTTAAAACTATTTTAATCAATCATATTTCTTCCAATTTTCTGCTGAAATTTGAAGGTTAATTTAATGAAATTTTTTTCTTTCAAAATTCGAATTTATTTAGCCAAAAAGAAAATTTTAAAGACTGCCTAAAATGTACTACTATCCTGTTTTAAACATAGTTTTAAATTAACATTTTTTTTTTTTAAATAAATTATTAATACTTTAATATGGATTTCGTCTATTCTTTGAATAAAACTATCTTTTCCTTTCTTATAGAATAGAATTATTTTGTATATTTTTTATATTAAAAAAAATTTTTCATTTA
Source organism: Caerostris extrusa (assembly GCA_021605095.1). NCBI lineage: Eukaryota > Metazoa > Arthropoda > Arachnida > Araneae > Araneidae > Caerostris > Caerostris extrusa. Next base: position 179,817 of record BPLR01006577.1, read on the forward strand.
TTTCATGTATTAATTTACATTAAAGTCAGTTTCTTCATTTTTAGTTAGTAAGTATTTGAAACTTAACATAATATATATTATAATATCATAGAAATATAAATAATACATAAAAATAGCTGAGTAGTAAAATATTGGATTGTTTCTATTTAATATACAAATAAAAAAATTTTACACTGAATTATTTATCATAATTTTATATAAAATTTATATTACTACTGTTTAACAATACAAACATTTATTTTCTAGCAAAGCAAAACCAAATCATAAATACACACATTTTGTTTCGTGGAAAGAAATATTATTTAAATTTTATGTATATATGAATCTCACCCGAAGAAAGAAAAATGAAATATTCTCATATATTTAACTCTAAGAGGAAACTAGCTTATTCTTCAATAATTTTAAATTCAGCTACACGCTATGCTCCTATTAATTAAAAGTGGCATAAGTTATATAATTTTCTCTGATAAATATGTATGTAAATAAAGAAAAACTAATAAAAATTGCATTTAGTTAGCATTGATAGGATCAAAAACAATAAGTTACATTAGGTTTTCAGATAAAAATTGTTATATTTTTAATATAATATGAATAAATTTATCTTATAATTCTAGTAACTTTTCCATTTTAATTGGAAACGCAGTTGCTGAAAATTTTAAAATTAGTATGAGCTTAGTCTCAGTCAGATATAAAATGCCCACAAATAGACTATTCCCGACATTTGTCTAAATAGATTTACACCTTTTTGTGTTTTAATTTATATTTTAAACAGCATGCAAACGGAGACAATCTCATACATTACTTATAATTTATAAAAAATAAAAATCCTGTTGTTCTCTTATTAAGAGATGTTATGCTTCAGAAAATTTATAAGTTACCCAATATAGTAAGTTTTTCAGGTTATAATGCCTTAAAAATGTTTTGTGTTAAATTAACTTAATTAAAGAATCTAAAAATCTTATCAAATAAAAGGCACAATATTTGTAATTATATAATTATAAATTATTTGTACGTCTTCCCGCATCATAATTAATGAAGCCAATTAGTTTAAGGCTAATTATTAATTATTAATGTAGATTACTTGTATCGATATTTGTAAAACAAAACATTTTGTTATATTAATATTAATAACAAACATTATTCTTAATACATTATTCAAGAAACATTTAACCAAAAGTGAGAATTTTTGAGCATCTCGTATCATTACTCATTTCACCAGAAAGAATAAACCAAACATTTGTGAGAAATTTCTTAAATGTTGTTTACATCACCGATGCTTGTATATGGAGATATATAATGATTTTAATTAAATAATTAAGACTAAGGAATAGTTTAAAATTATTATTTTGCCTAATTAATAAGCAGAATATTGCAAGATAAGTAGAAACGTATTTTTTTATTTAACTTATTCTTAATAAACGATGCACTTTCACTAAAAAGTATAGAATACAATTCCAATGCGTTTTAACTTACATACTGAATAAAAATTCAAATCTATTGAAATAAACCTATAAGTTCTAAGACACTGTTAAAAATTCAAGCATGAAAAATGTCAAATTGTTAAGCTGATAAACTCTACATATCTACAAATCATGCATTTTGCTTTAGTTAAAGAAACGGTAGTATTTATAAAAGAATTATAAAATTAGTATTAAAAAAAGAATTATTAAATCGGGATTAAAAAGTAAAAGTAAAATTATTATTAAATTAGAACTAAAAAAGAATTATTAGATTAGTATTAAAAAAGAATTATTAAATTAGTATTATAAAGAATTATTAAATTAGTATTATAAAGAATTATTAAATTAGTATTAAAAAGAATTATTAATCAAGATTGAAAAGTAAAAGTAAAATTATTATTAAATTAGAAAAAAAGAATTATTAAATTAGTAATAAAAATCTTTGTTATTAAAACTTTAAAACTTATAGCCACAACTTTTTATCAATTTTCATATTATTTCATAGTTTTACGTATATTCCTTTTGTGTAATAAAAACAAAATTATTATGAATAGATTGCGAATTATTGTGAATTACCGTAATAAGTTAATGAATAATTTATCTAATTTTTATAAAAATGAATAATTATGAATAATTTTTCTTGTAAATTTCAATTTATAACTCTATCCATTATCATGTTGAGCAATTAACTTTAATTGATAATTTTTTTTGAAGTTTAAGAATAAATGTTTGATATTAAATAAAAATATTATACATAAATATATAATATTAGATAAATAAAAAAGACCTAAAGCATTATATAAAACGATGCCTCATTTATAAGAAAGACTATACATCTGCAATAATAAATGCAATACTGAAAAAATATAAGATATTTATTCATGTAACCTTCCATTTCCAGTCACAGAAAAAAAAACTATCAGTATCTCAAAATAAAAATTTGTTTTATCACATCTCTTGACAAATAAATTTAAAATGTAGACACTTTCAATTTGTATCGTAAGAGATAAATATATTATGAAGCTATTTTTATATTTCTGCTAGTTTAAAATTCATTTAATAAGCTGTCTACCATATTTATTTTATTCGTCTTTTCAGTAAGATAACAATCCTCGAAAAACACGACAATTCTTATTAGTTTCTATCAATTTAGAGTAACCATTTCTTTGTTTCCAATATCTCGGTGTAATGTCTGTAATCTGACGTTCGGAAATAAATGTTCTTTAAGAAAAAAATAAAAATAAAGATTTTGTTATCTTTAAATTGGCACAAAAGTATTTCTGTTTCTAGAGAATAATAAGAGAAACCAAATTAATTCCGGTTTCCCCGTGAAATCATTGTTTTTGAGGGTATAATTAAAAGAGATTTATTCTCCAGTTGACAGAAGTTTTGTTTAAACAGTATCTAATTTAAAAATAATTGCAGTGCAAATATTCTTTCTTTAGCCGATTTAATTTTTTACAACAAATACTTCAAAACCGTTAACAATAAATGAATAATCTCTGCCTCATTGAAATAATGCTTTACATGGAATTAATGAAATTAGTTAATGAAATTAATGAAATAATACTTTACTTGTTCAGTTCATGTAAAGTATTATTTTCAAAAATTTTCAGTTATCAAAAATTTTATATCGATTCTAAAATATCAGTAAATGTTATTTATGTCAATTTTTTCATATTCCAGACAATTAGAGCTATCCATAAGTTAAATTGAATCCTGTAATTATAGATATTTTATAATTTTGCGAAATTTTTCTGGCAATATCGTCATTCTTAACATTAGTTAATTTCTAAATTTTGTTAAGCATATATAAGAGCAGAAATAGTTTAAGAATAAACCTTACTGAAAATTAGATATTTAGTATTCACTAACATATCGTTGTTAACACATAGCACTCTGTTAAGCATATGTAACAGCCAAAATATTTTAATTAAGAATGAACCTTAATGAAAATAAGATAAAGTATAATATTCATTAACGGATTATATATTTGTAAAACTAATTATTTCATTTTTTCATATGAAAAATTATACGAGATGAAATATTTAAGATTATTCGAAATGTATTTGAGCTTCCTTATTTGTTCTTATAAAAGAAAAATAAAGAAGTTCAAATGCATTACATTAAAAAGACTAAAAATAAAATAGCAAACACATTTGTAGAGAAATTTAATATAATCGTTAACTGTACTTGCTTTACTTTACAATCAAAAGTATTTTTATTTAGTTTTTATAAGCTGCATATGGTGTTATTTCCCCATTTGTTTTATTAATATTTTCCAGTATTAAGTAATAATGAGGATCAACTGTAATTAACACTAAGATTCAGTGTTATTAATATCTTTCATTATTATACATTAGTCAAAACTAAATATGCAAAAAAACAAATTCCAAACATAAATTGGTTTGTACTTTAGAAGTCCTCTTAATATAATTTAAAAGCTTAACTTTCATTCATAATTTAAAGAAAGAATCTACTTTATTCTTTAATTTTTTGTTATTTCCTTATTTGTTTTATTAATATTTTTCAGTGTCAAATAATAATGAGAATCAACTGTAATTAACACTAAGATTCAGTGTTATTCAAATCTTTCATTATTATACATTAGTCAAAACTAAATATGCAAAAAGAAATTCCAAACATAAATTGGTTTCTACATTAGAAGTCCTCTTAATATAATTTAAAAGCTTAGCTTTCATTCATAATTTAAAGAAAGAGAATCTACTTCATTCTTTAATTTCTCTCTAGATAAATATTTTCTTCACAATTCAAAGTTATCGTGGACTGACGAACAAAGAAATTGCATTTGAGGTTAGATACAGCTTGGCACACATCCAGATTTCGACAAGGATTTCCGAAAATATAGGGTACCTAGTAAATTACGTTACAGGCTCTGAAATATAAAAAGCTTTTTTTTTTTTATATATATAATTTGTTTGAACTGAAATTGAAAGTTAAGTGGAAAAGCTTCTTCAGAAAATTCATTGAACTTCTATGAATTGCCTAATGCTGAAAGTGTGTTTTTTTTCATGAAAAAACAGCTAAAAATTTATGATCATTAAACTGAACTTTAAGAAACTTCTTTAAGCCATTTATTCAGTTGCCTTTCACTTCTTATTGTGCTAATTTTTAACGTATTTTCCTTCTGTAAAGTAATTGCATCATAATTATTAACTTAAGCTATTAATTAATCATGAACTGAATAGATAATATAAAAACTCTTATCCACTTATTTACAAATATATGTATATTAAGGTCGTAAAAACTTTTATAAATATACTCTTAGTTATTAAGATAGAACATTAAAATAAAGAAAAAAATTAAGATAAAATAGATAAAACGCAGAAAAACATTTTATCTCTGGTATCTGAATCCAGAATAAGATGTGTGCATACTACATGGTAAAGCGTCGTATGTTAATGCAGACTTCAGAGCAAACAAATTTCTAAAATAATAGAAACGAAACTATTTAAAAAAATTAATATTCCGTATTATTTAAGCATAATTTTGAATACTTTGTAAGTATAATTAAAGGGAAAACAAACAAAAATTAAACATTAACTATTTTAGATATGAACTTGAATACTGTAAAAGTTGTGATTATCAGGTCATAAAAATAATCTAAAAATAAAGTAGAGAAAGTAGGGATAAAGTGAAGAAAACCTTATAATTTTATTATATTAATTATATTAATGTTATTAAGCTGCAATATAATTCTCTGAAATTTGAATTACACCAGAGACAAAAAAATTAAAAAAACCGATGTCAATTGACGAATCTCGCATCGAATACACAATCCTAAATGTTGCGAAAATACATTGAATTTCCTAAAATTGTATAGCATATAATGTTCAGCAAACTATTGATTTCCTAATTTAAATGCAGTTTAGTAATAAGCAAGTATAAAGCCATCAAGTACCAGCGCATCATGCAATACCATCACAGCAATTTCACTTGTTTAGAATTCCGATAATAGTGTTATGTTATGTTGCTTGAACAATAGTAATTGAAGTAAATTGAATCTAAAATTAGTAAATAAAATCAGAAATTTAAATACGTTATTCAATGGTGCTCATAATTTGAGTGTAGCTTCGTTTAGGTATTAATAGATTTGAGAGAAATATGTCCCTTTCAAATTTTGAGGTGTTTCTTTAAATTCCACCCTCTTCCCCATCAAAAAGCGCTTCCCGTCCAACACGCATATAGTGAATGCTATTAAAGCATTTTAGAGAATTTTATAATGATATTTATTTAACTGTTTCGTTTATTTAATAAATTTAGTTATAGAAGTTATAAGATTTAATTTAGGCACAAAATAATTCAATAATTACGTTTAAATAATTGTCACATCGACAAATCTGACATTTGCGTACAAATTCTTTTGGTGAAAATTTGAAGATGTACACTTAATTATTATCCGAAATTAAGCTATTTCTAATGTAAATAAATAATTTGAATTAAAATTTACATCTACAGTTAATTATTTCAGTATATAAATTAAAATATTTTTAATAATAATTAACATTGAATGTTTCGCAATACGTTCTCATTTTTTCTTCATTTCTTTAAAATATTTTTCATGCTTTGAATAAAAAAAAAAATGAAAAATTATGAATAATTTAGTAACAGATGCACATTTATTTATTAGAAATTTTTTGAGTCATTATATTTTTATTACTTTATGAAAAGTTATAGAAAGGCAATAACATTTTTATTATATTCTATTTAAATAAATATAATATATTATCCTGTAATAAATAGTGAAATTTGCATTTTGAATATTACATAAATTAGTATCAATAAAATAAATTTCAAGTGCAGTTTTTTTTTTTTCATTTTAACTTATTTTAATTAAATTAATTTGCTTAAAATTATGCATAAATTCAAATTTCTTTAATAAAAGTTACCACTTCATAAGCCATTATTAAGTTTTAAAGAGGTTAATGTAATTTCTCACATTGAAAAAATGCATAAGCTCCATAATTTTATTCATATTGATCTACGAAAGAGATCTGAAAATTGTATTTACGGATCCTTTATCATAAAAGTTGCTCACAAGCAACATTTCCTTGATATACATTTTAACTTTAAATCTTTATACATTTTTTTTATAACAGCATCGAATATTAATTAATATATACTTTGAAGAGATATATATATTCATAAAAATAAAATTGAACTAGGGTAAGTAAGAGTAAAAATTAAAAACTCAAAGTGCGACTGTCAGAATCCAAGATTAATTTATGATTATAGTATCCCGAGTAAATCGCATCTTATAAGAGTAACATTTCATTAATATACATAATTAATTGTAATTTGTTTCTTACATTTAACTTTTTTATTGTCTCGTATGGAATAGACAAATTATTAGTATCGCCCTATACCTAATAAAATGAGTATTGTTTATTAATTGAATAAAAATATAAAATATTTTAAAAATTTTCTGAAGTGATGCATTTTGATTCCATAAGAATGTAGTAACAAATACATTTAGGTATTTAGAGTAAACTTTATACATTCTTTTCCATTCATCTAATATATTTTGTATTTCAAGATTTATAAATGATAATGATGCGTATTAAGTATGATGTAATTTAATCAATCTATAATCATAAATCTATCTTGGATTCTGGAAGCATGCAAGTATGTATACAGTTGCAAGAAAAATGATGTAAAAATGGAAGAAATAAATAGAACAAATAAGTGAACAAATACATATATCCTTATTAAAATTTCATTTGAATGCAAAACAAAATTATATGTAAACTAATAAATCCACAACATATATTTTGACTCTTAATTTTATACGAACATCCAAATTATGAAGACATTTTAAGACTAGTAATTTGGAAAATAATACAATTGAATTTTAATAATATTTTTTTTATATTTCAAAATAATATGAAGGAATTTTATTTTGATTACAAATAATTTGTTTATAAAAGCATTAAATATATCATTTGAGAAATTTGAATTGAAAAATATATATATATTTTTTTCCTTCATTAAAACAGTAAGTTCTTCTATTATTTTTAAGGGCATATATTTTACATATTAATAAAAAGTAAACTTGGATTATATCTCAATTTGTCCTTTATTGTGATTACCAATAATTATTTTATAAAAAGTATTAAATATATTTGAAGAATTTTAGTTGAAAAATAAACACTTTCGCTTCATTAAAGCAGAGTAAGTTCTTCTGCTATTTTTAAGGGCATATATTTTACATGTTTATAAAAATATATTTGGGTAATATATCCATTTAAAAATAACCAAAACATTGTATAGTAACAGTTTAAAAACTGTAGCACGAAATAAGTGCAAATAAGAATGAATACCTCAATTGCTTTAATTTTTGCTTTGTATAAAATTTGGAATATAACGTAATTTTCAATCATGAAGTCTTGATTTTTAATTTATTTTAAATTTAGCAATAAAAAATACCGCTATAAGCATTCTTTAATCATATCAAAAAAAAAAATCCGTTGCTGTTTTATGTATGAGCGCATTGCTATTATAGAAACCATAAAATAAACGACTGCAAGAACACATTAAAGGAAATTCACTATTCAGCAGTACATTATCACTGCAAAATTATTAAAAGGGGTAATACAAATCTCTCTTGCTACGTATAGTCACTCGGAAGCATAGATGGCTATACTTGATCCATTCACTACTGGGCCATGCACGAATCTTTCAGTCTAGCGATTCAGGATTTTATTTTGCCGTCCATAGTGGATGGTTAGGAATGTTATAAGGATGGATACATAGGATAAAAAAGGGGGTGCACTTACATAAGGCATTATACCGCCGTATGATATTCTCCAGAAAAGTATTCTGCGGAGCAACGAGTCCTCTCCGTCCCCCAGGCATCTTGTCATTACGATCCCTCCTGTTCGTTTGCAATCGAAATTCACCCTCCGAAAATCTCCTCCGATGTTACAACTCTCATACCTCGCTATGCCTCGGGTGTCCTCTCTCTTCTTACACCCCACACGTGTCGAATCTCTCGATCCGACGCGGCCATGCTGACTGAGATCGGCCTCCTTATAATCCAATTAGAATACCGACTCTGGAGGAATTCCGACACATAGGCGAGTTTCTTCGCACGCCGCCAAGGTTTGCCGCAACTCGCGCTTCCCACGCCAACGCACTCGCCAACATTCGGGCAGCATTTCATTGGTCCCTGAGAAAAATGGGCAGGGATAACTCGAGGACAAATTCATTTCAATACAAGATAATTGAATTAAGATGCTAATAATTATAAATATTTATTTATTTATTTTTTTTGTTCTAATGCAGCTGGTAAATACTTAGACTGTTGTCTTGGGTGCCTTAAGGCAAGCGCTGCACCGACGTTACTCACTTAGCATTACCCAGGAGGTGCGTGTAGCTTGAAGATAAGCTACAGAACGCGGAGTAACAATACCCCCGCAACTCTCTACGATCATGTTAGACCTACGGTTTAAAGTGGATTCCGAACCACTACAAACATCCCTGGCACCGCCGGGACTCGAACCCGAAACCTGTGGTACCGAGCGCCAGAGCGCTAGCCACTCGGCCATTCAGGCTCTATAACCATTTATTTATAAATACATAATTCAAAAAGCAGTATTTTTGCGATTGATTCAGAAAAATGCGCAGAAAAATTTTGAAACGCGCTTTTTTGCTCATCAGCCTGTGAGTAGCATGAGCCTATTGACTACTTTATAAAAGCATCATTTCGTTGTGTCAACGTTGTTTAATGGTACCTCAATTTTGGTGTCGAATTCTCCGAAGAATTACATCGAAAAGGGGACCTGAATGGCCGAGTGGCTAGCGCTCTGACGCTCGGTGCCAGAGGTTTCGGATTCGTGTCCCGGTGACGCCATGGATGTTTGAAGTGGTTCGTAAAGTCGTAAAGTCGTAAAGTCGTATTTTAAATCGTAAGGTCTACCCGGTCTAACATAATCGTAGAACATTGCGGGGGTTGTGTTACTCCGCGTCCGTAGCTTATTTTCAAACTACACGCACCTTTAGGTAGTGCTAAGTGAGTAACGCCGGTGCAGTGCTTGCCTTAAGGCATCCAAGACAACTGTCTAAGTGTTTGCCAGCCGCATTAGAACAAAACATCGAAAATATCCGTATCCATCCCCTACTCCTTCAAATCCTATAGAGGAACTTTGCAGCCTATAGATTTTCCGTGACCATGTGTATTGTAGACACCGGATTGTAACGGCCTTTTTTAATTAATCTTTTAGAAAATTTAGGACAATATTTTTCATCATATAGAATATTTATTGAGATTCAGAATTGTTAATTCGTTTATTTTTTATTATGTACAATCTCATTGATTTTCAATATTATAATTTCTACTGTCTGACAAAAGACAGATAGTGAAACTATAGATTGAGGCTATATATCTATAGTTTCATATAATATAATGATACCCGATAAAATATTTTATAAACTTGTAACTAATTGTTATATAACTAATTGTGTTGGGGGCTTGATGGTCGAGTGGCTAGCTCTCTGGCACTCGGTACCACAGGTATCGGGTTCGAATCCCGGCTATGCCATGGATGTTTATAGGGGTTCGAAATCCATTTTAAACCGTAGGTCCCTGTCATAATAGCGTTGTGAGGGTAGTGTTACTCGCTTCCATAGTATATCTTCAAGCTACCCCATGCCCCTGGGTAGTGCTAAATGAGTAACAGCAGTGCGGCCCTTGCTTATGGCATATGGATTAACTGTCTGTATTGACAGTTACATTAGAACAACAACAATATAACTAATTGTTTTATAACTTTGGATTGTTTATTTGTTTTTGAAAATAATGTTACAAGACATTAGTTAATAATGCAATGCTTACTAAAAGTGGAAATATATTTAATATTTTGAAGTTAGTGTTGATATTAATTTTAACTTGTAACTAATGCAACCTTCTCCGCCTTTAAAATATGGAGGGCCTGATGGCCGAGTGGATAGAGCTCTGGAGCTCGGTACTATGGGTTTCGGGTTCGAGTGTGTTCGATTTCGGGTTCGAGTGTGTTCGATTTCGGGTTCGAGTTCATGGATGTTTATAGTGGTTCGGAATTCAATTTAAACCGTAGATTCATGTCTAATATGATCGTAAAGCGTTGACGAGGTAGTGTTACTCACATCCGTAGCATATCTTTAAGCTATACTGGCCCTCTGAGTAGTGCTAAATGAGTAATATCGGTGCAGCCCTTGTTTGTGGCATAACGATAACTGTCTAAATATTTTCCCCTGCATTAGAAAAAAAGCCTTTAAAATATTTGATTTTCAATAAATTAGATTATAGATAATTGTGCATGTATCTTTACCACCACTCAGGTATGCACATTTGATAACTAAATATGTTAAGATTTTATGTTACGTTACTCTGGGAAATAGAAATAGCAACACTGAGAAAATGTGGTTGCCCTCACTCACAGGTGTTTAACTACAGTGGATACAAAAAGTATTGCCACATATACAGTTTTGTTTACAATTCATAAACAAAGGCATTAAAAAGTACAAAAATGGGCATTTTTAAAAACACAATAACCTTATTCATCTAAACTAATTTTAAAAAAATACAATAATACAAGTAAAAAAAAATTTTTTTGCAATAAAATTAAAATAACTTACGTCAAAAAGTATTTGCACACTCAACTCAACTTTAGGAAATTTGCATTTTTGCTAATTATTTGATAGTCATCCGCAGTAAATAACAGACGTAAGACGACTATAAAGGGAGGTAGTGTCGATATTTTATCAGTTGATTAAAGATACGATTTCACATTACCGGAAAACGCTAAGCGCCCACGGGCGTCTCTGCATAATTTGCACCAGACCTAGATCCTTGTCATCATTTCTAGCAGCAATTATTCTACTTTGTAGTAGTTTTCATCTGTTCTATTCTTTTTGTATATTTTTGTGTCATGCATTGTATATTAATTGTTTGTATATATTATACTTAGTAGTTTTCGTAGTATTAATTGTTGTTTGTATATATTATACTAAGTAGTATTTTTTCAATCTCTTTTTCGTCTTAATTTTTAATTTTGCATTTCTTATTTTCTCTTTACATAAAAATTTACAAGTGCAATGTTAATCTGGGCAGACCATTATCACTTATTCCTTTTATTCTCTGTTATTAATGTGTTTCTCTCTCCAATGGACTTTACTGTGTGCCACTCTGGAGTAAAGGTCGAAAAATGACCAAGGCACTCCGTGAACTAAATGATGATGATGATGATATCGGTTGATTGTTGATTTCAATTTGTAATGGCACTAAGAAATCTGCAATTGCCGATCTCTTTGCGAGAAAAAAATTGTTTCTCTTCGTGAAAATGACCTAAGTTATGGAGAAATAGGTAAAAAGTAAATATTTGCTTTTCTATTGTTCGGTACATTATAAAACGTCACAAAGAAAGAGGATATACATCAAATAACTTGCGTTCTGGACTCCCAAAGAAACTTTCACATCGAATTAAGCGAAAAATTATAAGAGGCATAAAAAAATCCATTTGTAGTGCGATAACATTAGCCAATGATGTCGCTTCAACATCTGGAGTTCAAATTAGTGCCAGAAGAATTCGAAATATCCTGCACCATACAAGAATTTATGGGAGATCGATCTCCAAGGAAAAAAACCTTTTATGAATGAACGAAATAGACTGAAGAGACTCTAATTCGATAAGAAATATATCAATAAGCCAATTGATTTCTGGAAAAATGTCATATTCTCCGACGAGAGTAAGTTCAATATCTTTAAATCAGATAGTAGCAAATTAGTTTGGAGAAAGCCTTGCACTGCTTTCCATACTAAAAATGTATTACCTACAGTTAAACATGGAGGTGGCTCTGTTATGGTTTGGGAGTGCATGGCTAGCAAAGGAGTTGGTAATTTGTGTTTCATTGATGGGAATATGACAGCTCGAACCTATATTGATGTGTTGCGAGATAACTTGCCACAAAGTGCAATAAAATTGGGTATCAGTAATTCGTACTATTTTCAGCAAGACAATGATCCCAAGCACACTGCCGGTATAACATGAATGTGGTTGCTTTATAATGTACCCAGAAGACTTGCTACTCTACCACAATCACCAGACTTAAATCCATTGGAAAATTTGTGGAATTCTTTGGATTTAAAAGTAAGAAAAAAAAAATTTCAAGCAAATCTGCACTTAAACAAGCTCTTATTGAAGAGTGGTCAAATTTATTAAATCCCAGCAAGATTACAACTGTTTTGAATGCATACAAAATATGTTTTTGAAATTTTCTTATATATTATATTTCTTTTGTATTCATGAATTTTAATTTCATGATTTGCAAGCAAAAATGTTTAAGGTGATTAAATACTTTTTGTACCCACTGTATAACAAGTTTGAGCAAATGCGACTCTTTCTCAAATGACTCTTTTTAAATGCGGTTTCAAAGAAAGTTGATTTTTGTATTAAAATTACCACAAAAATTTCAATTTTATATTATATATTATATATTTGTTTAAAACTGTATTTAATTTTCAATAAAGACTTCAACTTTTTTTTTTAAATTATCTGAAGTCAAAAACAGTTCAACATTTTCCTCGTTTAAAAGCAAGTTCCTTTTAACATCGAGGAAGAAAAAATTAATGAATATAAAGAAAAGAGTTGGAAATGAATTTTTAAAACTAAATTAGAAGATCTGAGAAGTTTCAGATCCGCATTTGCAGCTTTTTTAAATCCATTTGTAATTGATATTATTCAAGGTGGTTTTCCGGTTACTGAAATTATACTATCTAACACAGCATTGGAAGAAATAGAAATACCAGATATGAAGGAGAGTCAACCTTTGTAAATGCTACACAAATTTCTCCAAACTGAGTTTTGTAAATTGGTCCTAGAAACAAAGTATTATAGCTTTAAAAAAAAAAAGCAGTTTGCTGACTATTTTCAAATTTTGGTACAACATATTAATGTGAATATATTTACTCGACTATGAAGTTTATCAAGTCAAAATATTGCTCACAATGACCTAATCAGCATTTTAAAAGAATTGCTGCCACCTGCATTGACAAATTGCACCTATTCTCTCTTAAGGTCGGTTTTGCCTTAAGATCGGTAAGCTGGGTTCGAGAGGGATGGAAATCAGGCTTCAGATTGGTTGGCGTTTTTACGACGCAAGATTTTAGTATCTGTCGAAAATCTATCTTTATGTATAATAGAAAAGTGTAAATGCCTTTCTTTGAGAATTTTTGGTAGTAATTGTCTTCATTAATGTTACACGTGAGGTAAACAACAACACATATGACCCAAAAAATTCTAGATGTAGGTTTAGTCAAAGTAAATTGAAAAACTCCAAGCTTGTTTCATGGAAGCAGCCGTAAAACTCATGCTAAAGTTGTAAAGGGTGGTTCAGTGGCATATTTATAAATACTTGCCCAATATTCGTTCATTTGAATAACGTACAATAATTAATTTTACAATGTCTTCACGAAAATAATGAAAGTTCATTTGAAATTAGTTTTGTAAGTTATAAATCGGGTTTTTGTAAGTTATAAATATTCTTTGTTCAAAAAGTTGGATGGGAAGAATTGCTATAACAAAAAGAAATTGAAAAAATTAATCTGATATATTTTTAAAGAGATTGAGCTTTGTGAAGCTCATCACGATAATAATGCATATAATTAAATGTACTTTGTACAATATTTCCATTTTCGGCTGTAAAAGTCTTAGCTTCTTGTAAAAAAATAATATGTCATAAAAAAACTTAACTTTAGTAAAATTTTCTAAAGCCTAATAAAGTTAATTAACAATGGATCTTTTGCCATTAAGGATTCACCCATATAAAGCCAACTTTTATCATGGGAACACAACTTCGATGACCATATATAGGTTGAAGGATAGAAACAAATCCTAACACAATTTAGAACCTTAAATAATTAACGGGAATGCTTGACTTGCTTTCTATGTTGATGATGGAACTATATACATTAGGCACTATTGAGTTATAATGCCAACTTCTCGCTGTAGCTAATTATCAAAATGAGGGGCCGACCCTTAATATGGAATTTTATATCAGCAGGTTGAAGCTGATCACACTGTCAAGCCAGGTTCAAATCTCAAAGGTTACTCAATCGATGAAGGGGCGTAAATTGTTTATCTTACCCTAATCTTATTAAATATTCATCAAATGCCCAAGAGAGAAGGTTTCTGAGAGGTTTCGTCTTGCAATGACAATTATTTGATTTTTCTCTCCAGAATATTGGATTCCAAGTAGAGTATTGATACAATTTTTGCATTAACCCTATCAGGAAACTATCGTTTAACTTTAGGAAACTATCAATTTCTGTACTAGATGGTTACATAACATATATTTGTCTCGATTTGTTATTTTCTATTATAAATCTTATGGCGTATTATTACATATTCAATTAAACCTTAAGTATAGTTAATTTGAGTATTGTTAAGTTAATTTATTCAACTATCACGTTTAAAGCTTAATTAATAATAGATAATTTTGCACATTAAACTCGATAATTATAATTACTAACTATCAATTGCAATTCACTAATGGGTTGTGCTTTTAGACTATTGGGCACTTTTATCTGAAATCATTCGAAACTGGGACATCAGATACTAATTTAGATTCAAAAGTGCAGCACGTGCAGTTTGCTAAATATAGATCGAATATCTCCTGTGACGGAACTAGGGGGTTGACCTATTTCCTCAGTTTTCTAAGACACAATGGAAGGACTTACCAGCCTTTTAATTTAACATGTCCTCACCCTCTATAGACTCTGGTGGCCAATTGGCAGCGCTCTGGCCTTTGGTAGTCCAGGCTTCAAATTCGAATCCCTGGCTGTGGCATGGATGTTTGTTAGTGATTAAAGGAATCCACGTTAAACTGTAGGTATTGGTCTAATTAGCCTAAGAAAAGTGTGCAAAGAATGACCGCAAAAGTGACCACCAAATCAAATCTATAGACTTTAAATTTAAACTTTATGCTCAGCTTCACTTGCTGGTTAAGAACTACACTCATATGTCCATAAATTAAGGATAATTAAAAAAGAATCACGCTGAAATTAAACTCTAAATTAAAAATTTCACCTGTAGAATTATCACACACATCTTGAAGAAGAATATGCAAATTACAGGAAACTACCAGATGCGGATAGTGTCACAATGACGATGTGTGCAGGGTATATAAGTATTGGTGGCAAAAAGAAGCAAAAATTGTTCACAAGCGCTTTAAGCCTTTAGTGCAATAACCGCATAGTTATGGCACAAAGGAAGCATTTGATGATTTTTTACGTGGTAGAATTATCAGACGACTGGAATGTGGACGTACCCAGCTGGAAGTATCCGAAGGAACATGTCATCTCCAGGCTTTGGCAACGATTCCAAGATGATGGTAATGTGAGTAGATACAGCACAGGTCGCCCACGAGTTACAACGCTGAATGAGGACCGGTATTTAGCGTTGTAACTCGTGGCCTGCTCATCTGCTCACGCCACCATCGTCTTGGAGATCGTTGCCAAAGGCTTGAGGCTCTCAGCCCGGCAGGCCACGTCTTGATTCACCCGCCACCGTCTCGCTGCGACCGCTGGCTGCGCTGTGCAGCACCGTCCCCTTTTCTCTTGCTCTCGTCAGCCATGTTGCCACGCACTTTACCATCTGTGGTTTCTCATGACACCTAAACTACTCAGCTGAATATCTTTGCCACAGGGAAATTTCTTCCGATTCCATTTTCTGTTAAAACATTCTGTTCATGCAATTACTGGACATGATATATATATTATATGTTAATATAAAAATTTAAGTACTATTTAAGAGTAGTTTGAAGCTTAATGGTACATATATAAAACAATTGAGTGACTTTATATTCGGCTTATCATTACCATTATTTTACATATATATTTACTTTATCTCTACTGAGTACAAGATACAACAACTTTTTATACTTCGCATTTCATAGGGAAAAAAATTTAACACATATCACTGATTAATAAAATTTTTTTTTTTAACTGATTATCATAATCCTTTAATTTCAAATACTGGAATTATAAGAAGTTGGTTTGCTCAACAAATATGCATCTGTTTGCTTTCATGTCAGAAAACGTTAGAAAGGAAATTAATTAATATACTATATGTACTGCACATTTTGTTTTTCAGACCTATTTTCAAAGAAAAATAGTAGCTGTATTATATAACACAAATATTGAAAAGTTTTATGTAGTGGAATCTTAAAATTTTCCTCAAATAAGTTATTTAAAGCAGGTGTAACATATTTGGGTAGTAGCACACAAGTATTTGTTCCTATTATATAGATCTTTAGATAGTCACTAAGCCAGAACAATGGCACTTTCTGTCATGTTAATATTATTTTTATTGTTTTTTTTTTTCAACTTGGGTTTTAATTTTTATATCTGGGAATATGATATGTAAATTAGGATAGTACATTGTGATGTTGAAATCTATGTACAATTTCAAATCCAAATTCAAGATTTAAGTATACTTTATCTTTTGTTAATTTCAAATAATTTCTGCTAACAATTTACTATTTATAAGTATATGTTTTTATATAAAGTATGAAATTAAAATAAAATCTTTCCATGTTTTATCAATGTTATTGCATTTTTAATTTCTCTACTTTAAATGATTGTCAGTCTTATTATTCCCTTGGTTTTGTTTATTATTTATCAAATGAGAAGTAAGCATATTTTTTATTCTGGTTTTCAACACATTTTTAACTTTTGATAATTTACTCTTAGTTTCTTTTTAACTTGCAATTATTTAATATGCTTTTATTACTACATTTTAAACAATTGGCTAATGTTGTGAGAAGATTGGATTGTTATTGTATTCACCTTATATATTGTTATTTTGAAAATTATTCTATTTTTTTATGTTCAAATGTATTGTTTCATAGTTTTTGTGCATTTACTGTTGGCACATTTTACATTCATAATTTCTTTAACAAGTTGCAGCTAATATTCATGCATGCTTTATTTTTTATTATTAATTTGTTAAAAATTCTGTGTATTGTAAACAATAGC